>CM076582.1:146240045-146493681 GCA_034641835.2 Pinus albicaulis
TTTCTTCTTTCTATTTTTTCTTTAATATATATATTCCTTTATTTTATTTTATTTTTAATATATATCTTTGAACTTTTTTCTTTATTTTTTTTAATATATATTCTTTTTTTTTTAAGTGACCAAAGGTCTAAATTGCAAGCTAGAGAAACTCCAAATTTTGGTAGTGAAACACTTCAATGGCAACGATGTTGACAACTTGACAGTCAAGGACCCGGATCGGAAAGCGTGGGTCTATGCAGTGGTTAAGCGGCCGAAGGCTCAAAGTGCTCTGATACCAAATGAAGTGAACAAAGTTCCTTCTCAAGTTAAATACTCCAAAAGATTTGGAATATCAGAATATCCATTGAGAATACAAATATTATATTAAATAGTATGAAGAATGATGATGATGATGATGATGGTTACAAATGAGGCTTGCTTATATACCTAGATAGGTGCCTCTTCACGAAAGGTCATGTCCCATCAAACATGCCTCTTCAGCCTAATTACTAATTTACTAATCATTATGTTTTTCACATTATTTATATCATTTTATTTATAACATTATTCTCCCACCTCCCACCCTCTTGATATTGCATATGATTATTCTTATCCTTGTTCCTGGATTTATCACATGAGTAATCATAGGGGTAGGAAATCCGATATTGATTGGATAATATGTTGTTTGCATTCTCTTTATGATTACACTTAGTATTTTCATTGTCTAATATGCATGGTCAAGTAGGATGCATTGCATATTGATATTTGCATAGCTAACATCATCATATCATGTTCTCATGCTAGATTAGACGAACTTAGATTAGACTTGCATTTAGAATAAATTTATTTCCTGTATGGTTTTATTATTATTTCATGAAAACATGGGACAAAGTTCGCCCAAGGCAGATGCTTCCTACATTTCTTTGTGATGTGTAGTATAACAAGTCTGCAGTCCCAGAGGACTATTGTTCTCATGACCTTCTTGTTCGAATACATGGTTCATGCACCCCATAGAGAGTTGATGTCTCATTTGTAGCCAGATGTTACCAACCATCAATGGGTGACCCCAAAGGAGAATTCTTCTCCTAAGTTTGTCTTCACCCAGCAGCCAACAACACCTAGCAGCCACCAGTGTAGTCGATGTTGTGTCAGATGTCTATGCTCCTTGAGCCAGTTGTATGTCCCCTCGCCCATCTATCGAGATCGTACGTTTGAAGTTGGGCCATCCAATCCTAAAGGTATGATTTTTCATTATGTAATTGGGAGATTATGCTTGTTTTCCTTGGACACACTTGGCTATGGATTATTGGGTGACTTTGAAGAGGAAAGGCTTCGATTGTAGTCTTGTTCCCTTACCTTAACTGTGGGGGTTAATCTTCAACCAAAGTCCTATGGGATCTCCCCTACTAGCTTATAGGTTTAGAATAAGCACTGCATCAGAAAACCTAGTTTTGGTAGTGTGGTCCCATTTTCTCGTTCCACAATTTTTACTCCCCTCTGCACATTACAAGCCCTATTTCATCATCTTCCACTCTCGGTCCACAAGGTTCTCATACTCCCCATCCACTTGTCCACATGTTTGGGTCAAGCCTAGAACGATGCCCTAACAGATGATTGAGCTAAAAAAAATGATAAAAGCATAATATGGCCACATACAACAGGAAATGTACCACAAAATGCAAAGAATAGTCGAGAAAAAAAAATTTAGCGCATAGGAAAAATCCAAACATGAGCTCTACCCCTTATCATTATGGCCATCACCCTGGTTCCTAGGGAACCTATGAGTGCCCCCTACATCATTAAGAAACCCATGTATGTTCCAACCTCTGTTGGGTGATGAACTGCCCCACTTTAAGGGTGTAATCATTGCTATATCATTCACATCATGCTCGCATCCCCTGGAGCAAGGTTACTTGGGATTGGGAGCGACATTTTCAGAAGCTCCCGGTTCGGGAGCGAATCGGGGAGCAGCTTTTTATATATTATATTTTTTTTTATATTTTGATGCATATATGTCAACAAAAGCATGTAGAATGATGAATTAAATATAAAAAACATAAAAACATAGATTGAACCATATAGCATCAATCATCTAGAAGTTATAATCTTCATCAACCACAACAAGAAGTTAGTTATATACAACATATTGAGTCTCATGACTCATCAATCTTAAAGTTTCAAACTGTCAAAATTCAATATATAACATTTATCATCATTGATCACCAAAGTTGTACTTGTAACATTTATCAACAAAGAATATCTAACATGAAATGAAATGTTATAAAATGAAATGAAATAAAACAACTTTCAACGTTCACGAAGCATCATATTCATAATTCATTACCAATGAGTTATAATTGCCAACTTCAAACTTAAATTGTCATATATTTCTCCCAAAAAATATCTTAATAAATATGAAAGAGTCAACAGTTATAAAAACTACTAGAAACTAGAAAAGAAAAGTACATCTATTATCTATCACTAATGCTTGGGCCTATTGCCGCCAAGAGAAATGTCTAATTTTTTAGTCTTGTTGGAAAATCAGGATCTTCGTCATTAATATCACCCTCTAAGCATGAATATCCAGAGTTATCTATGTCATTGCCTCTGGATCTGTATGGGGATCTTTGTCATCAATATCACCCTCTAAGCATTAACATAACATAGAAAAAGCATAGCATGTCCAATCAAGATTTTGTTTGAGTGATGGGTACATTTTTAGTAGGTTTGTGATCAGGGGACGCAGAAATATCATTTCCCAAAAATCTAGGAAGCGAAGCGTCTACTATATATATATATATTGCATTTATATTAAAAATAATATCCAAAACACCAAATTAGTTGCAAAAGATATGGAAACATGCATATTTGTACATAATTCAAGATAGATATGGCATCCATTGTACGTTAATGATTAATTATTTGAGATCAACCATCTAGAACCCCCCCCCCCTCTTGAACCCGCTCCCATTTCGCACTCCGAGCGGGAGCATTTTGGGAGCGCATCGGGAGCACGCCCCCTAAACAAGAAAAATGTTCCCTGGTTTTCAGGGAGCGTTTAGGGAGCATTCTTTTAGGGAGAGAGCGTTTTTTTTTAAGAGAGGGAGAGCTTTAGGGAGCGTTTTTTTTAGGAAGGGAGCATTTTCGAGAGCTGTCTTTCTAGGGAGGGAGCATTTTCGGGAGCATTTGTTTTTGCTTAAAGACTTGGTCCTAAATGAAATTACTTTCTCTCCATTTGTTTAAATCATCCATTTTCCAAACTAACTATACTCTCAATATAATTTGTGTTATATCAACTATTTTTTAACATATTATGGTACAATTCCATTTGGTAATGGCCATTATTTTATTCTAACCGCGGGAAAGGTATATCCTTTAACAATCTTGAGACAAAATTTCCTACCATAAAGTGGAATGGATTTTGTTCAAACTAGTTGAAAAGCATACATCACATTCGTTTTATGCAAGGATCAACTGTCAAGATATAAGTAAAGGCTAATTTTCATTAAGGAATAAAAACAAAAGCTTAGCTTTAAGACTCATTGTGTTGTGGTTATTATAAGCAGAATATATGTCCCTTTGAAACTTAGTATTTAATTTAACAACAATTTCTCTCCACTATAAAAAGGGCCTAAATATTATGAAATCATTCTTTGTACTATTGTTAATGTCTTACACCTACTCCATTCTCACAATGAAACCAAGTTGACAGTCCTTTGCAATCAAGATATGCCATGTTATTGGAGACAGTGATGGATGACCGAAATATATGTTGATGTTTCATTAATGCCTCTACCCTTTTAGGTCATGGCCATATTGCTTGCATGAGATGGGGGCTTGTGTATTTTCCCATATATTGTTTCTTAGATATTTTACAACCTTAATGGCAAAGTGGGTAACAAGTTTATGAAAATGTAATTGCTTAAACTTTGGATAATTAATGATATGCCTTCTAGGTTGAATTTCTCATTTCCTTAAAAGAAATTAATTTATTCCTTAGTAACACATTCTACGTGTTCTCAACCTATTGGCCATGCTGAATACCGAAGCATTCAGATAAAGTGAAGATCCCATTCTCCCCTTGGGGACTCACTTACGGCTCTAAGATTTTAACTCTATTATATTTTATTAGGCAAGATCCCATTTTTTTTTCTTAAGCAGCCATCACATAAAAAAGCATGTGGCTTTTTGCCCAATGATATCAAAATCAAAGCCCTAGTTTAAGCTGCCTAATGTGACCCCAATATTACAATATCTTACTGTATCTTCTAAGATGATATTCAGTTAGATGTGTTCCAAAAACTAGATGTATCATGTGATTTTCTCAATATTTGTTCAGTGTTTATTAATACGCCATTGTTTTTAAGATTTTTAAATCTTTACAACCATCTAGATTTCTATGGTTGACAATTTGCACATTATTTCATCCAAGACACACCACAAGTTAGAGCTTTTTCATTTTCTTCTGGGTTACGTCTTGGGAATTTGTGTAAATATTTTATTGGATCATTATCTTTAAGTGGTTGTCTGACATAAAGTCTCTTCTCTTCATTCTTACATCTTTACAAATACCCTTTAACATTTCTAGAGAAATTATTCTTCATTCTTACATCTTTACAAATACCCTTTAACATTTCTAGAGAAATTATTCACATTTTTTTAATTATATTTTCTGAGGGAAGACAATGTCAACAAGCATTAAGGCCAAGCCTTAGAAGACCATCATTACCACAATTTGCTCAAAATTCAAAAATTATACATTTCTCGTGGCAAGAGGCCAAACAATAGATAAAATAGATTTACTAGTCTTTTCTAGTTTCTAGGAGTTTTTAACTTTTTATAACTGTTGAAACTTGACTATTTCATATTTATTTTGATATTTTTTGTAAGCAATATATGACAATTTAAGTTTGAAGTTGGCAATTATAAGTGTGGAAATTTCAGAATCTTTACACTTTATGCAGAAATTATTTACTGTTAATCTGGTTATGCTCCTCATACTTAGACAAGTTATTAACTGAATAAAATTCAAGTTAAAATCGAAGCAAAACACATAACAGATCCCCACCAATCCAGATCTAGAACAAGTTCATGCACACATAAACAAAGTGACATAGTTATTTCTGGACAAATAGTCCCCGGAAAAACTCAATGCGGGAAAACCAATCTTCTGGCTGCTAGAGGGATTTATTATTAATAATTTTCTAAATACAACAAGCATGGGTTCCAGATCTGGAAAACCCGATAGAGAAATAATAGATCTATAGCTCACTGGCTGATCCAGGGCCAAAATAATGACTGATCCACACCCTCAAATAGGATTTACAGAACTCAGCCAAAATTAGGGCCTAGAAACCCCAAAGATTGCCCCGGCTCGCACGCCCGTTTCTCCCTCTCGACCTTCGCACTGCTCCCGAAAGGGCTGTGTTACCCCGCACTCAGGTGACGTCCCTACGCCGCCCTTAGGTCTTTTGCGTAACCCCCGAGAGTTTCCTCAAAGAAATCCTCATGTCAGTCTCTTAAGGGACCTGTAAAGACTCTGCGTAGCACAAGTTGTTGCCCTCCTACTTCTCTGTGCTGATCTCTGCCTCTTGTTGATTCTAGACCTTGGGATCAGATCATCCCCTTGGCCTAAATTCCCCTCTCTACAGCTAGAACACTTATGAGATTTCTTAGCAAACCCTCCCTAGAATCTCAACTTAGCTTCAGTGCTCTTCCTCTGTGTCTCTTTACAAATGACCCCAAGCCTTTCCTTTATACTTTTCTCGTTGGAAAACCAAGAGCCATGATCAGATCTTGAATCAATGGCTAAGATCAAAACAAAGCTTGATCCGTGTGACTTAAGACAATTTCATCACATGTTTAATTAAATTCACTTTAATTATTTAAGTTCCCTAAGTTTTAACTTAGGAAACACAGTAAAATAATTAATTAATTTAATATCTCCTAAACCAGATGAAATTTCCCAAATCAATTTCTAGGACTTGTAGATCAAGTGTACTCTAGTTCCTCCACAAAATTTGAGAGGTGGAGCACACCTGATGCTACCCCAAATACACAAAATCTCAACACTCCCTCTTAGCATCAAGGGTGTGCTCTAGCAATACATCAAACTTATGCATTACATGATTTTGGGTACTGGTTCTTTTCTGTTGATGCTTAGCCTGCTGCCACTCAACTCTGCACTGTTGTTGCCATTCTGTACTATTGCCCATGACTCTGCCACTGCCATTGCAACATCTTTACTACAGCTCCCTCTCAATATGTTGCATCTGTGTTGCTCATAGCACTGCCAGTGCTGATCTGTTGCACTGCAACTTCAGTTGTTGAGAGAAACAACTGAATCTCCTGCCTAATCTTTGACAAACAAGTCAGATGGGCCGCATCCTCATCACTGAAGCTCCATAGGCTACAGATCTGTGCTGGCATCTGAAGGATGATGCACAACTACAGCTCTGCACTGCGTAAGCAAACTCCCTCTGCACTACTGAAGTCACATCAGCCCCTTGTGCTGAAATCTCTCACGTTGTTGTTGCACTACATTGTCCCTCTGAAGCCTACTGCGCTGCTACAGCTCTGCACTATGTAAGCATCTCTGCTCCGTGCTGTTGAAGTCACATCAACCTCTGTGTTGTTGTTGCTCTGCTCTGCGCTCCTCCTCCTAGTCTTCAGATCTGCCTCTGCTTCATCTGTGATCTATGCACCCACTGCTCCACTTGTCCCGCTACTGTCTTAAGGCAGTCGTAACTCGCATGTCATCCAAGAGATGA
The DNA here is from genome assembly GCA_034641835.2 of Pinus albicaulis. Classification (NCBI taxonomy): domain Eukaryota; kingdom Viridiplantae; phylum Streptophyta; class Pinopsida; order Pinales; family Pinaceae; genus Pinus; species Pinus albicaulis. The sequence goes on from CM076582.1 coordinate 146,246,795, forward strand.
GTTGCTCAAGGATCCCGCCTCACTTCTATGTAGCTCCTCTACATATCCATGTCACCCCACTTTCGCAGTTCATGAGCGCTCATGGCTACATCATCTTCTGACCCATCATCTGCCACAGCTGCTTTGGAAGAAGAGGATTCCTTGTCATTTTTCTTCTGAGGACAATTGCTGGCAAAATGTCCCATTTCACCACACTGGGAGCACTTGATCTTTGAAAGATCCTTCTTCTTCTTTGGCTCCTTCTTTGATGCCAAGGCTGCATCTTCCTCGTCTTCCTTTTTCACTTTGCTTGATCCAGAGCTATACTGCTTCTTGGTAAATCTACAGGGTTCTTTTTGACGTAGAACTGACCACAAGTTGTCCCAATCTAGGAGGTCTGCTCTGCCCAAGATACTTTGGACAAAGGTTTCCCACTTATCTGTGACTGCATTGAGGGCAGTCTTAACCATCACCTCATCTTCCACCTTAGCACCAGTTGTCGTCAACTGATCTTTGATCGACTGTAGTCTGAAGAGGAAATTCACCATGTCTTCTCCCTTGGCCATCATGAATGACCTCAATTGTGTCTCCAATAGCATCTTCCTTTGGATAGATTTTCCCTCATATAGGGAGATCAAGGCCTTCCACATCTCATTAGTTGTCTTCTTCTCAGCGAAGTGTGGTACAATATGGTCCTTGATTCCATCCATAACCAGCCACTTGGCATGCCCAGCAACCTCCTTATGCTTCCGAAGGAGATCTGGATCTGTGGTGTGGCCAAAGTTTGCTTTGCATGATCTCTAAGATTGTATTCCTCAAGGACTATCAAGATCCTTGCCTTCCAAACTGAAAAGTTTGAGAGCCATCCAGCGTGTCCTGATCACGCAATCCATGGGGAGCCATCTACTCAGAATTTGTCGGAGCTTCCTTTTCTCTTTACCAGAGAAACAGATCTAAGGCCCTTCATGAAACAGGCACCTTTTGCTCCCTCTGACAACTGATTTCCCTCCTTGGAAATCTACCAAATCAACTATGATTCACCTCTCTTTGATCCTCTGATCAAACTGCAAGTTTCTTTGACTATAAACTCTCTGAGAAGTTGATCTCCTTCTGCTCTTTGTCACTTGTGCTTAGGCTAAACATCTGAAGACTTCAGAATTTTAACCCCACCAGCACCTTTTGAATTTTTGCAGCTTTTCTTCAGTCTTTTCTAGATCTAATAGATTCAGATCTGCATCACACTAGCAGGCTTCAGACTAGTCCATCGTTGTTTCTGAGCTTCCTCTGCATAGTAATTGCATGGGCTTGCTAGGAGACAGCGTTAAGCAGCGTCACCCTTCCCTCTGCATGAACCTGCCTCTGAAAACTGCGTTGTTCCTTCATATCTGTGTTTATGTTGCTTTTCCAGCTGCTTCCTGCAGCAAGAACCTTCAGATTCTTCCTGGTGACCTTCCTAGATCTGCAATTTCTCCGATACCATGTGGAAATTTCTGAATCTTTACACTTTATGCATAAATTATTTACTGTTAATATGGTTATGCTCCTCCTACTTAGACAAGTTATTAACTGAATAAAATTCATGTTAAAATCGAAGTAAAACACATAACAAATCTCCGCCAATCCAAATCTAGAACAAGTTCATGCACACATAGACAAAGTGATAGTTATTTCTGGACAAATAGTCCCCGGAAAAACCCAATGCGGGAAAACCGATCTTCTAGCTGCTGGAGGGTTTTGTTATTAACAATTTTCTGAATACAACAAGCCTGGGTTCTAGATCTGGAAAACCCAACAGAGAAATAATAGATCTATAGCTCACTGGCTGATCTGGGGCCAAAATAATGACTGATCCACACCCTCAAACAGGATTTACAGAACTCAGCCAAAATTAGGGCCTAGAAACCCCAACGTTGCCCCTGAAGCCTCTGTGTCAGCCTCTGAAGCTCCTCTGACCCTCAGCGCTACTCCTCAAAAGGGCTGTGTTACCCCAGACTGGGTGACGCTGCCCCTTAGGGTCTCTGCGTAACCCCTAAGCGTTTCCTGCAGAAAATCACATTTTCCTTGAGGGACTGCGCAGCACCTGCATAGCACAAGTTGCTGCCCTCCTGCTGTTGCCCTCCTGCTTCTCTACGCTGCCTCTTTGAGATGATCTCTGCCTCTTGCTGATTCTAGACCCCGGGATTAGATCATCCCCTTGGCCTAAATTCCCCTCTTTGCAGTCGAAACACATTTGAGATTTCTTAGCAAACCTGCCCTAGAATCTCAACTTAGCTTCAGTGCTCTTCCTCTGTGTCTCTTTACAAATGTCCCCAAGCCTTTCCTTTATACTTTTCTCGTTGGAAAACCAATGGCCATGATCAGATCTTGAATCAATGGCTAAGATTAAAAGAAAGCTTGATCCGTGTGACTTAAGACAATTTCATCACATGTTTAATTAAATTCACTTTAATAATTTAAGTTCCCTAAGTTTTAACTTAGGAAATACATTAAAATAATTAATTAATTTAATATCTCCTAAACCAGATGAAATTTCCCAAATCAATTTCTGGGTCTTGTAGATCAAGTGTACTCTAGTTCCTCCACAAAATTTGGAAGCTAGAGCACAACTGATGCTACTCCAAATACACAAAATCTCAATAATAAGTTTATAACTCATTATGAATTATGAATATGATGCTTCATGAAATTTGAAAGTTGTTTCATTTCGCTTCATGTTATAACATTTCTTTTCATGTTAAATATTCTTTGTTGTAAATGTTAAACTTAGCTTACAAGTACAACTATGGTGATCAATGAATCGATGATGATAAATGCTATATATTGAATTTTGAAAGCTTGAAACTTTAAGATTGATGAATCATGAGACTCAAGAGTAAATATGTTGAATGTTTCTAACTTCTAGATTAGAAACATAACCTTCTAGATTAGAAGATTATAACTTCTGGATAATTGATGTTATATGGTTCAATCTATGTTTTTATGTTTTTTATGTCTAATTCATCATTCTACATGCTTTTGTTGACATATATGTATTACAATATAAAAATATATATACTATAAAAAAAACGCTCCCCGAAACACTCCCAAACCGGGAGCTCCTGAAAATGGCGCTCCCGCTCCCAAGTAACCTTGGTCTAGCCTTTGCCTCTACCTCAATTGTCTACGATATTAGTCAACATTGCCCAATTTTGATCAAACTACCTAATAATTAATCCAAGCCTTAAAATATGGTAGAAAAAGCTTCACATGCTTGATTGATGTTTTTAACTTGATTGAAAGAATTTTTTTGCGAACGACATGAAAAAACAGTTCAACAATTAACACCACCAACACTAAGGTACATATAGGGCTTGGTGCTCTTGATTAAATGCCAATCACATACCTTCATACATGATATAATCTAATGGAATCACACAATCCTTTTGAACCCGATTTTCTGAAAATTGTTAAGTCTATTGAATTTTGAATAGGATATGAAATTCTATTTTCTCCATATGAAGTCCAATGAGGTTGCATCCACTCTCAAACATCCTGAGTCATTTCATGGTAATGTTAAAACTTTAAGTAAAAGGATGAATATGAAAGGTAAAGGAGATTGCACTTTTACTTTAAGAATTTAACATTACGATAAGGGAGCATCTAGGAAGCATCTAAGGAGCATCAAGGGAGCACCTTTGGAGTGTCGAAGAAGCCCCAACCCAATTTAAGTCAAAGAAAAAAATATATATATTTAAAACCCTATGGAACTGCCCATCTTTGTACAGATCCGACCCGGAAATGTCGTGTTTCTATACGTTGCTCTGTTGTACGAAACGCGGATCAGGCTAAACGATCCTGAAATGGCACGAACCATGTTTTTTTAGCCCAATCCGCATTTCCATTTTTCGGAAACGCGATTCGAACGGCGGATCCTCCGTGTTTCCGTACGGGACGCAAATTGCGGGTTAGAGCCGAGGCGGGGGGGGATGTTTCTTGCAACATTGGTCATGATAGAGGAGTTTGACAACCAATGTCACTAACATCAAGGTACATAGAGGGATTGGTGCTCTTGATTAAATATGAGTTCCATACCCTAATACAGGAAAAAATCCAATGGAAACGTTGCAATCCCCTCAATCCTGAAATACTGAAAAACTGATTAGTTCACTGGATTTAGAATGAGATCTAAAATTCTACTTTCTCCATATGAAATCCAATGAGGTCGGAACCACTCTCAAACATCCTGAGTCATTTCATGGTAATGTTAAAAATTTAAGTAAAAGGATGAATGTCACTTTTACTTCAAGAATTTAATATTACCATGAATCGCATATTAATACTAGGGCCATAGCCTTGACCATTAGGCTGCCCCACTAAAAAATTATTTGTTTTTTGAAAAGCAATTGCATTTGGAATGTTACTGCAAAAAAAAATTGCAAGAAAGGCTAGGAAGCGAAAACTTCGCTACAAGGCTCCCTCCCGAAATTCGCTCCCTATGGAAGCGATTTCGGGAGCATGCTATCGGAGTCACTCTCGATTCGCTTTGGAAGGGAGCATGCTCTAGGAACGGGTTCAAGGGGGGGTGGAGCTGCTCCCCCAAAACCCTGCCCTGGAGCCTCGAGCAGTAAAATAAAGGAAAAATAAATAAAAGGAAAAAGAAAAATGAAGAAGGGTGGAAAAACAAAGGTCGAGGTAACTCATGTACCACAATTTCTCCCTCCTACATTCATGTACCCAAATATGTGGACATCCCTCATCATTATCACCCTTGAGCCCATGGCATTTAGCCTTGAGACCCTTGTGTCCTTATCCACTTCATCATTATCCACATGACACCTACTACTTGAAGGATGTACCTTGGACATGTCCTTCCCTTTACGGGTTGGGAACACCTAATAGCATAGTTTATTAATTACTCCTAGCTAGGGGGGTAACACCATTACATGTTCAAAGCCCCAAGTCTAGAAGGGAAACCCAATATGAAGTGTCCATTTCTACCCTTGATCAACAAGCTTATTCACTCAATTGCACTAATGATTATTGCATCTAGAGATGATGAAACGCATTGGATATTATACAAGAATGTCAGGTGGTTTCACTTTGGGCTTGGCCTCCCTATATGGAGTCCAACCCCTCCAAAGGATCATATTGACACTTATAGGGAAAGCATTGAGACCCATGTGTTCAGGTAATAGAGCATTATCTCATGCCATGGGCAACCTCAGTACCTACAACAACTTATTCATTGCCCACATTATATGAGAGATGATGCACTTGGAACAACAGTGCCCCTACCCAACTTAGCATTGTATACATGGTTTGACATTTGATACGAGGCCCAGAGGAGGATTGTTTCATCATTGGGACATGGGAGGGAAAGCACCATCTTTTGTTCCCTTGTTTGGAGCAATCTACAGGCTTATCTTACACAAGGATACCCATGAGACCACTACTTCAGCCCCAGAGCCACTTCAAGCATCACATAATGTTTTACTTAGAGATCACTGCCACCCACTTGACCATCATTCATAGAGCTCTCTTCTTCATCATGGCACCTTGAGGGCTCAATTTGGCCTTCCAACGACCATCCTACACCATTGCTACATCATTTCAACTTCATTTTGGATGGCTTATCTTACACTTTATGAGCTATTTGGTGGGCTTGTCACCAAAATGATGTTATTTCGCACATTAAGATATTTTGAGGGGCATCTTAGGCTAATTCGAACTCTTGGAGGCTCATATAAATAGAGTAGAGCCTCATTTGTATCAAGCATCATCATCACACTCGGATATCTCTCTCTCTTGAGATATTCACACTTTTTCTTGGATGTCTATTGGAGCTCTTTTGATGCATTTTGATATTTTTGGGAGCTCAAATCTTGTTCTTTCTTGTAGCTGCTATCTTGATCTTGGATTGGATATATCTCTCGCTATTTTGTAAGTTCTTTTTGTTGAAGATTTTTCATGTGATAATGTCTAATGTGTGGAAATTGTGCACCTAGCTACTTCTTTTTTATGCCCTAATTATTGAATATCATTGAAAACATTGTTAGATTGCAAATTTGTGCATGTTACTAATTGAATGGCAAGTAGATAATGTTCTTACTAGAATAGAACTTCTTTTTCTTCCATAAAAGTCCATTGATCTTGGGTGGGTATATGCTATAGAGTGATAGCTAGGGCATCACAATTTAGCCTCCTTGAAGACAAATTTTAGCCAGATTTCGAATCACATAGACTCCATAGCCCAAGGGTAAGGCACTAATCTAAGTAAATTTGGTGATCACTCTTCCTCTGCCTCTCTTTTTCACCTTCCAAAAATTTATGGTCCCTTCCCTGGACAGCCAATTAGGGCTTCCTGCAAATTGCATTAGAGAAGAGTGTTTGTGAAACCGCTTAGACAGGCTACTGCGCTAGTGTTTCCTCTAGAGCTCCTCAAAATTTAAGGCAATTCCCACGATTTCTTTGTGACCCCAAACCCTTGTCGTATTCCTAGAAATGATCTTGAACGTCTTGGTGACAAGTCTTCTTGAGGGTTTTTTCACATAGTATTTGGTGGAATAAATCATTTAAAACCCTTTCCCAACAATACTTTAATCTAGTCAGCTCCTTGGAGGGTCTCCTCCCACAGTTATTCATAAGCCCTTGGTCTTGTGTGCTCCCATTCTAGGCTTTTCAAAAATAGTGAAAGCCTATTTAAAAAGCATATAATCATCATACAAAGTTTGTTGAGAGGTCCCAATCAACATTGGAGCCTTGACCTTAGGCCTCCTTGTCATTGTTGAATATCATTAACCCTAGGTCTAGGTCTCCTCATAGGTCTTTCTTGAAGCATAGAGCCTTTATTTTGAGCCTCTCCTTTGAATGGGCCTTGGGAATTGTCACCCACCACCAGTGGGTGACCCCTATAGGAGAAATTGTGCCACCATTCACCACCATGTGAGCCAGCCATTGTGTGCCCTCGCTCATTTGTTAGGATCATATGTTTGAAGGTGAGCCTTCCAACTCAGAAGGTATGGATTTTCATTATGTAATTGGGTATTTACGCTTTCTATTGTAATATTTCTAATTAGCACCGCCAATTGGAATATTTGATTTTTGTATAGTTTTGCCGACTATAGTTAATTAATAAATAAAAGTGAGAAAAGGGGTCTAACTCACTTAAATAAAATAAAGTGTTTCCCTAGTAGAGGCAACGTTGTAACTTAAGGGGGAGCCTTGGGGGTCCACACCACACATGAGAGGAGGCTCACGTAGCCTCTAGAAGCAACTGCGCAAGCATAGGAGGAGCTTATGGAGAGAGGGGACGCAGTTAAGGTTTTGAGGGGAGCTAGCACTATAAAAGGTGGGAGTTTCACCTCATTTGGCATTATTGATATGTTGATGATATTTTGAGATAGACTTCTGTCTACTTGAGCACGCCGGTTGTTTAGTCGGTCTGCAGCACTGTTTAGTGCGACTGAGTGTCTCCGGTCGGAGATCTCGCCCTTGGCCCCAGGGGACTTCGAGTGCCTGCTCGGGCAAGGTATTTCTTCAGTCTTCAGCAGTTGATTTGCAGGTGATTTGGTTGGACATTTTGCAGAGTAGCTGAGCTTCATTGGGTGACTGCGCAGTCTTGGAGGGAGGACGCAGTTGGTGTTAGAGCAGCTCAGTTGTGGGGATTTTCGTGGGAGATTCAGTGTGTTTCAGCTTGGAGGATTAGTCTCTTCAGTTGGGGAGTTTGCAGAGGGATTTGTGGCCCCTTTCTCAGCATTCTTCCTTGGGCATCTGCGCTGGCTGGGAGAGACAGCGTTTTTCTTGAGGAAGGCTTCTGGGGTGTTTTTCGGAGGCGGTCCATTTGCTTCATGGTTTCTGGGTTTGGTCCGGAGTAGGGAGTACAGGCAGTCTACCGATTTTCAGCTCATTCCGGTGAGGGGATCAGCCCCTAGTTCTAGTTCATTGCAGCAGCAGCATTCTACTTTATATTCAACCACACCGGGGACGCCACTCTTTCATAAGAATGCATTTCCTATTCGAGAGGGTTCTTTCACTGCTTCAGGCAGAAGGATAGGCACTATTCTGACATTCATTGCACCATATTCTCGCACACAAAATGGCTTAGCGTCTCTGGTATTTTTATGTGTATTTGCTCTATTCTATTTCCGACATTTTTCCCATATAGTTGTATGCTTGTATTGGCCTGTATTATCACTCATTAAACTGGGACATTACAGCAGATTTTGAGTTATTGGCTCTGGGGCTCCCACTCGTGAGCTGGCTATCTATGGAAAATATGAGGATCAAAATGCCTACATTCTCACCTGAAGTACCGAGGCAAAATGGTCGTATACCTCTTGAAGATTATTTCAGAGAATGGAAGTCCATGGGGGAAGACTTAAAAGCAATTTTGCCCTTCAAAGATTATTGTCAGCTCAGAGAGGATGGAGTTTCTAGCATACAGAGTTCAGATTTGCAGCGCACAGTGGGCAGATTCCATCTACCGACATTTGACGGATCATCCAGGCGCTCAAAGGAAGCTTGGGTGGAGAAGTTGGACATCTATTTCCAGGTTAATCAGATGTCGCAGTCAGAGGCCATTAAGGTGGCAACATTGCACTTGGAGGATGAGGGCACACAGGATTGCAGGGAGTCTGAGGTTACACCTAGTGTGACACAGGATTCCCCCTCATTGGAGACCTCCTTGGCCATGCCGGTTGATGTGGTAGTGGAGAAGGTAGAGCCTACCTCAGTAGAGCCATCCATTGAGGTGATGACCGGAGTCGTGTCCGAGTCTTCAGGTGGTAGCAGCACACGACAGAGGGGTGAGGCGTTAGGAGATATATCCACCTTCGATGAGGCACTAGCAGGTACAGAGGTATTGGATGATGGTCGCAGACAGCGGTATCATCGGCTTCGGACGGACCTTCGAGTTTTGAGAGAGAAGGCCACGTCAGTACGGGAGGCCATTTTGTTGCAAGACCAGGAGCTGGAGGGTATGAGAGTGACTTGTGCCAAGTCGGCGGCCAAGTTGGTCCGCATTGGGGAACGACTGGATTCCCTGATGGTACAATCAGAGGGCACTTTGGAGCGTCAGATCATTCCCCTTCAGGCATGCATGGATGGGACTAGCAGTGTTGTTGGGTCATCTCTCCCCGTTGGAGAGAGAGAGGCAGAGCCACCTAGTCAGATCTCATATGTTGACTTGGATAGCGATATGAGACGATCAGAGTTGCACAGGGTACAACATCCACATGTTGAGGATGGATGGCGAGAGATTTTGAGTTGGTACTCGGTGGAGCGAGCTATGGAGATAGTGATGGATCCGAGTGTAGCTCAGCAGGATTTTCTATGCATGGGGAGTACAGGAACCCCAGATTGGCATTGGGATCCAGGTGGGATCACCTACCGTTTCCCAGGCAGGTCGGCTGACTATGTCTTGGAGAGTACAGTTGGCCTAGTAGTAGAGCATGTGCAGTTTTGGTCAGCTCCAGTGGCCAACCAGTTTATGGGCAGACTCCCTAGGTTGTCTTGGCATGACACTCATACACGGGATCACGGGGTGGTCAGCACACCTTGGCAGGAGCTTGTCGGAGGAGGTGGCATTGGCAGGCCACCAGATGGCACCTTGTATGGGGCCAAGGATTCTTCACCTTTGTGTGGGGCACAGAGGACGCAGCGGAGCCGAGAAGTGGTGGTAACACTACTGACACACAGGGAGATTCACTTCTCGGACCCCTTGAGGAGGATTTGGAGTGATGATCCTTTCGTCGGCAGCTATAGTGATATGACGGTGGAGACGATGTTACCGATTGGTGGTAGTCCGACATGTAGAGGCACAGCTCTAGGTCATCACATCCAGGGATGTGTGGGAGCCTCTAGCATTGAGTAGTGGATTGTCGATGGGCATGGAGTAGCATGGTGGTGTACCATAGTGTGTGGGACTGCATTGTGGAGTAGGAGTATCCTACATCACATTGAGAGCATGTGGAGAGTGACCGATGCCTGGACACAGTCAAGGCACGAGACGGTACAGGGTGCTACAGCAGTAGCACATGGTATCCAGCAGTATACCGAGGTATGCCTCAGTGTGCAGTGGCATGTTGAGGAGTATATGGATGATCAGTGGTATGCGAGGGCATACGGTGCTGCACAGCAGGGTCTTAGAGCATTGCTTCCAGAGAGACTCATGGACAGGGACACTAGGCTTACCTTTGGGGGTATTTCACACAAGATCGATGAGGAGACAGAGGAGCGATACTTGATGGTATCTGTGGGGACTCACACATCCGACACTCTTCTACATCACTCGTGGGCACAACTGATTTTGTTGTTGTCCTTTGGCACTTTGGGCATGAGCAGCAGGGTCCGTGAGGCACACCCACGACATTTGGATGGCCCTCAGCACACTAGGTGAGAGACTTCTCAGCGGTGGCACTGGGTCAGTACGCTAGTTGACAGCCACAGTTTAGGGGATGAGATGATCCTCTGCAGTGGTGGCACATTAGTCATTGCCGAGCCTACGCTTGGGGAGCAGGTCATGAGGGAGACATGCATCATTTTTCCCTCAGGGCATGTTGAGATCATGCATGAGCAGAGGATATTGGGTTCAGCAGAGGTAGCATCCCCGCATGCGTCTGGACTCCAGACATTGTATCGACACTTCATCGAGAGGGTGGATGGCATATTCAATGCAGATGAGGTGGCGGAGGTAGAACAGGAGGGCATTCCTTCTGTATGCCAGGGTGAGGACTCTCTTTCATATGAGTCCATAGGATCAGTTGAGGTTGCTTCTATGGAGCAAGAAAAGTCATGCAGGTATGATGACAGTAGATTGCAGCCGTATTACAGTGTGCAGGGTGAGCAGTCAGGGGACTGTATAGGAGATACTCTGGGTGATGAGTCACTTGTGACGCTTCAGCTAGAGCAGCACATGAGGGAGCCTGAGTCAGCAGAGGAGGATACTATGGACATCAGGCATGACATTTCCTTGGGTGAGGTCCAGATGGGTGCCCACATTGAGCCTATGATGGATATGTGGCTAGCATTGGGGTCATCCTTTGAGGTGGAGCAGTCAGATCAATGTTATCGGAACCGAACCGGTTATTGAACCGGAAAACCTTGTGGACCGGGAACCGGTCGGAACCAGAACGGAACCGGAAAAAAACCGGAAAAAAAACCAGTTTACCAAAAACACACAAAATATTCATATTTTAAAGAAAAACCAGATATATTCATGTACATCCATATTAATCCAAACCATTTAAACACAAATATGCAAAAGTTTTCATTATATAGGTGCAGATAGCCAAAATAGCACTTAGTGCAAAACATCGCTGAACAAAAAATGTAACAAACATCAAGAAACGGGCTCTAAAAGGCCTTTATAGTCCAAAATAACATGTTAGATCATAGTATTATACTATAGCCTACAATACTACAAGCTACATATGATCAAATCATCAATCATCATCAGAATCCCTAAGTCACCTGATACGAGGATACGGGGATTCGAAGAATTGGATACGGGTACAGTGACCCCGGAACAAGATACTTCTGGGATACGATACGTTATATATTATTTTATTAAAATATATATATATATATATATATATATATATATATATTAAAAATTAGATATTTTTTACACAAATTCATACTTAATTCATTGATTTAAACATAGATTTATCTATCATCTTCGATAGTCAAGGTTTTGTTTGAGTGATGGGTACATTTTTAGTAGGGTCATGATAGAGGAGTTTGACAACCAATGTCACTAACATCAAGGTACATAGAGGGATTGGTGCTCTTGATTAAATACGAGTTCCATACCGTAATACATGACAAAATTCGATGGAAACATTGCAATAACCCAATCTTGAAATCCTGAAAAACTGATAAGTCTGCTGGATTTTGAATGAGATCTAAAATTCTACTTTCTCCATATGAAATCCAATGAGGTTGGAACCACTCTCAAACATCCCGAGTCATTTCATGGTAATGTTAAAAATTTAAGTAAAAGGATGAAAATGAAGATTAAGGAGAATGTCACTTTTACTTTAAGAATTTAACATTACCATGAATAGTGTGAGGGAAATAGAGGGGGTGGGGGTGTTTAAGTAGCTTTAGGGGGGGCTAGGGTAGCGTTATTAACTAGGAAAAATAATAATTTAGAAAAAAAAATTTAAAAATTTTAAAAAAATTAAGAAAAAAAAAAAAAAAATTTTAGTGCCCAGGCTTGTGAACCGGTGGAACCGGTCTCTGAACCGATCCGAACCGGACCGGTATGGAACCGGCCGGTTCAGTGACGGAACCGGCCGGTTCAGTACCGAACCGGTCATTTCTGGTTCGGAGGGCCGGTTCGGACCGGTTTTGCCTCCAAACCGGTCGGACCGGCCGGTTTTTCAGAACCGGTCGGACCGGCCGGTTTTTCAGAACCGGTTCGGTTCTGATAACATTGATCCACAGACACCGAGTACCGTGACAGCAGCTACAGATCCATATCCTCTGGAGATGTTGGAGGTACATGTGATAGTTTGGCAGTGGGAGATGATTACGGGTTGGCGGCAACCTTCCAGGCATGTTCCACATGCAGTTGTTGTTGCTACATCAGATGCTTCCTCCGAGATGGACTGGCGGGAGATCATAAGTTGGTACCCTCTTGATGGTACGGTATTCTTCGTAGGAAGCACAGCGGAGCAAGGGCCCTTGGACATAGTAGATGTTACAGATCCCAGTCGGCAGGAGGGCACCAGTTATCGTTACTTCAGGACTCCTTCCCAATTTCAGGAGAACAGGATCAGCATGGGATTGAGTCATGACTTGGATTGGAGAGAGGTGATGAGTTGGTACAACGCAGCAGGAGCCCAGGAGCATTGATGCTTATTGGTGGTCTTCACCTCTTAGAGCATTAGTCATAGCCAGAGGCAGTGCACAATCCGAGCCGTGGGACTTGGGCGATTATTGGCCATGGTGGCGATGGGATCCGGGGGGATTATTGGTTGACTGGTACTGTGAGAGGCCAGTTTGGGATCCTGGCATTGAGATATCCCTTCGTATCAGGGTGATGCATGAGACAGAGAGGTTTCAGTGGGACCCAGGCACATTTTGCAGTATCGGTGGGGAGCATCAGCTAGAGAGTAGGCTTGTTCAAGCGTTGCTTGAGGACAAGCAATTTTTGCCGAATGAGGATGCCACTTGGGAGAGCGAGCAGATTTTACAGCATCCATCACTTCAGTTGCTTGAGGACAAGCAACGTTTTGCCGGGGGAGACTGTAATATTCCTGATTAGCACCGCTAATTGGAATATTTGATTTTTGTATAGTTTTGCCGACTATAGTTAATTAATAAATAAAAGTGAGAAAAGGGGTCTAACTCACTTAAATAAAATAAAGTGTTTCCCTAGTAGAGGCAACGTTGTAACTTAAGGGGGAGCCTTGGGGGTCCACACCACACATGAGAGGAGGCTCACGTAGCCTCTAGAAGCAACTGCGCAAGCATAGGAGGAGCTTATGGAGAGAGGGGACGCAGTTAAGGTTTTGAGGGGAGCTAGCACTATAAAAGGTGGGAGTTTCACCTCATTTGGCATTATTGATATGTTGATGATATTTTGAGATAGACTTCTGTCTACTTGAGCACGCCGGTTGTTTAGTCGGTCTGCAGCACTGTTTAGTGCGACTGAGTGTCTCCGGTCGGAGATCTCGCCCTTGGCCCCAGGGGACTTCGAGTGCCTGCTCGGGCAAGGTATTTCTTCAGTCTTCAGCAGTTGATTTGCAGGTGATTTGGTTGGACATTTTGCAGAGTAGCTGAGCTTCATTGGGTGACTGCGCAGTCTTGGAGGGAGGACGCAGTTGGTGTTAGAGCAGCTCAGTTGTGGGGATTTTCGTGGGAGATTCAGTGTGTTTCAGCTTGGAGGATTAGTCTCTTCAGTTGGGGAGTTTGCAGAGGGATTTGTGGCCCCTTTCTCAGCATTCTTCCTTGGGCATCTGCGCTGGCTGGGAGAGACAGCGTTTTTCTTGAGGAAGGCTTCTGGGGTGTTTTTCGGAGGCGGTCCATTTGCTTCATGGTTTCTGGGTTTGGTCCGGAGTAGAGAGTACAGGCAGTCTACCGATTTTCAGCGCATTCCGGTGAGGGGATCAGCCCCTAGTTCCAATTCATTGCAGCAGCAGCATTCTACGGCAGATTCTTCCAGCAGCTGGGACGCAGTCTCTATAGCAGCCATTTCCTATTCTGAGAGGGTTCTTCACTTGCCTTGTGCAAGGATAGGTGCACTTATTCTGATTATCTATTGTACCCATATTCTCAGATTAATAAAATGGCTTAGCATTCTGGTATTTTTATGTGTATTTGCTCTATATTCTATTTCCGGCATTTTTCCTATATAGTTGTATGCTTGTATTGCTGTGTATTGCTGTCTATTTCCCATTGGGGATATTACATCTATTCTGGGGTACATTTGGACATGGATTAGTGGGAGCATTCGGTGGAAAGAATGGGCTTAAATTATACTCTTGTTCCCTAGTCCCAACTTGGTGGTTAATCTTGTATCATAGTCCTGTGGGATATCCTCTCTTGGATACTAGCTTTAGGAGTGGCACTACATGGAAAACCCTAATTTTCATTGCATGATCTTGTTTCCCGATACTATGTATCTCACTCCCCTCCGCTCATTATAACCACTTTTCACAGTTTTCCCATTCGAGTTTACATTTGTCCATTGGCTCCACAAGGAGTTAGCATCCCCTGCCATTGTCCACAATTTAGGTCGAGCCTGGAACGATACCCCAGAGGTTGATGAAGCTAAAAAGAAAGTTAAAGCATAATTTGGACACTTACAATAGGAAATGTACCACAAAATGCAAAAGATAGTCGGCACATAAGAATTTAACAGTGGGAAAAAGCCAAACATGAGCTCCACCCCTTATCATTATGACCATCACCCTCGTTCCTAGGGCCCCAATGTGTGTCCCTAGCATCATTAAGGAACCGATGATTGTCCCAAACCCTAGTGGGCGATAAAATGCCCAACCTTAAAGGGGTGATCATTGTTTTATCATACACATCATGCTCTCATCCCCTGGAGCCCCGAGGAGTTAAAAGAAAGAAAAATCAATAAAAGGCAAAAAGGATATGAACAAGGCTGGAAAAACAAAGGTAAGGGTGACTCATGTACCATGATTATTGCCTTTTATATCCATACACCCAATGTGAAGGCTTCCCTCATTATAGCTACCCTTGCAATATGGCATGTGGCTTGGAAGCTTCCCTGTTTCCCCATTATGTTCCACCATCATTTCACAAGACACATGTCATCTGACAAATGTAACATGGACTTGTTACTCCCTTAGAGGTTGAAACCACCTAATAGGGTCCATTATTAACCTTTCTTGTTGAGCTTGGTGATGCTTGCATACTCTAAAGCCCATTTGGAAGGGCATGCTAGTATGAGGTGTCCAACTTTGCCCCTGGTTAGAAAGTTCATTTACTCAATTGCACTAATGGATTGATGCACTGGAAGGTGAGGAGATGCATTGGATCTTATACAATATTGCAGGTGGGTCTCCCCATACGGGGTTGAAGCCCTCCAAAGGGTCATAATGGCACTTCTACGCTGAGCATTGAGAGCCATGGGCCTCCACCACAGCAGCGCATTGATTTCCATGCCATGGGCTTCTTTAGTGCCACACATTACTTGTTTGTGCCCCGGCTATACAAAGATGATGATGCACTTGGACCACGTTTCCCATCCATCCACACACTTGCACATGACACTTCGAAGTTGTTCCAAGGCCCTGATGGAATTTTGTCTCATTCGAGGAGACATGGGAGGGCATGTGCCATCATTTTAGCCCTTATTGATTGAGCATTAACATTTTTGATCTAGTTGGAGACCCATGAGACCCTTGATTGTGCCCCACAACCACTTGGAAGCACCACAGATGTTTTGCTTGGAAACCATGACCTGGCACATGGAGGACTTACCTTGGCCTTCAAACGGCCCTTTGCACCTTTATTCTATCATTTCGCCCTTGTTACCGCTCAAACTAGCAGGGGTCTTAAAAGAGGGTCTTTTAAGGGCTACTACCAGGTTAAGGGCAACAATGGAGCAATATCCCACTGTCACCTTGGCTATCGCTCCCTACTCTTTACAGACTTTCACCGATGGGAGGAGACCCATTGTGACAAGGATCACGAAATGAATGTATCAATGATAGGGTGAGAGGTGATCCTGGAAGCCTATTCACAAGAGAGGTTCAAGTATATGGTTGGATTGCTTTGCAAGAAATCTTGAAGGCTCTCAAAGAAGGGCTCAAGGAGAAATTCAAGGTCTAGATTTAGGGTATGTATCTTATAATGGAGCTCCCTAAGCCTTAAAATTCTTGTGAGGGCTTGGATTTTGTTGTCGCACAGAATGTCTAGGCACCGCAATAATGGCTCAGATCGGGGGTTGTCACCTTGATCCCCAATCTCTCTATTTAAGTTATCTCCTTGCAGACCAAGGGAGGTAGACCCTAACGAGATGGAAGAAAGAGGACTGGTTGGAAACCAACCAATTCAGAAGACACAGTTACACGACCAAGTACTTGTGAAGATTTAACGAGATTTTACTAGATTTGAATTTTAAAACAAGTGCCTTATGGAGTCAAATTATCCCGTTACGAAATTAAGATCAAGTAGTTGATAGGCAACTGTTGCTAAAAGGACAACTATCCTGCTATGAAAATATCAATCCACCACGATAATATTCAATTTCTCAATTAAGTGGTCAATTGATCAAACTGGAAGATAAGCCCTTTTCAATAATACAATTCAACAATGGATAAAACACTTTCATAATCATGCATCAATTAGGAAATAAAGACATGCAATTTATTATCACTTGAAATATTCTTAAAGTTGATTAAGCAAGTAATCACCAATTTCAAGCAATTTAAAACCACAATTAAAGCGCATTAAACAACCATCAATTCCACTAGATTCTAAGCATGAAAAATATTTTCGAACCAAATGCGAGATTTAAACAGTTTAAATTCCGAGAAGATATTATCATGAAAGGACCATCGAATTTAAATGCTAAACATTTCCAATAATTCCGAACCAAAATGATATGCTCAATAAGTCCAATCCAGAAATCTATCGCCAAACTTTAAAACTTTAAAAGTTCACCTTTAGCCAAAATTTACATCCAAAACCACTTCCAAAAGTTTTTTGACCCTTTTCTAATTTTTTATTTATTTCTTTAATATTTTATTTTTTAAATCTAAAGTTTATGAAACTATAAGTTAAAAGTAAATAAATCTAAAATTCTACATAAAATGAAAAGGTTAAAAGTTAGGAAATTTGATTTTGTTTTGAATTTTTTAAAGATAACAAATTTCATCAAAGTTTTTTGACCCTTTTTTTTTTTTTTTTTTTTAACCTAAAGTTAATGAAACTACAAATTAAAAGTAAATAAATCTAAAACTATGAAAAGTTCAAAAATTAAAGAGTTAGATTTTTAATTTCAAAGTTTTTTTTTAAGTCTAAAAATTGAACTAAAAAAAAAAATCAAATCCTAAAATTAAATTAAACTTTAACGCTAACTAACCTCAGAAAGTAAAATCGGAAGTCTAAAGTTAAAATAAAAAAAATCGAATCGAAAATCTAAAATCAGATAAAAAGCAAATTGATTTGCACTAAGCTCTTGTTTATGCAGGTAAGGGAAGCTGTATGGTTCGTATGGACAGCGAAGGATGGACTGCATACGGACAGCGTGAGAGGGAGTTGGACGCAAAGAAAGGATGCGCAAAGGTTGAAGGGAATTGAGGAATGTGTGAAGGAAGGTTGCAAGTTAAGGGAAATTGTACGGATCATACAGACAACGAAGGACTGGATCGTACGGACAGCATTAGCTATGTGAGGGAAAGCGAACGTCAAGGAGGGCTGAGCGAGGATGGCAGCGGATGAGGCTGCAGAGAGGATATGGAGGGCTGACGGCAGGTTTGGAGGGTATGCAGGGGTGCAGACAACGTGAGGAGCAATGAAATGCGGCTAGCAACGTGAAGGGTTTCCAAGGCAGCAGATGGAAATCTGGAAAACGCAGCAGAAAAACACTAGTGCAGATAAAGAGCATGCAACAGAGAAGATGGTAGGCAACGATTTCAAACACGCAACGTGAAGAAATAATCGAGCAGCCAACAGACAAAAATAGAGATTTGTAGGCACACTGGTGCATAAGATTTCAATTTTTTTCTTTCACTCAGCAGAACTAAAATCGATTAAAATAAATAAACCTGCAATTATTTAGTTCTTTAAAATGAGACACTGCCCAGATCTGCAATCCAGAATGATCCTGAGGCCAGATCTTACCCTCCAGGGCCTAGATCTGGCTTAGATCTATAAAATTTCTTGAGACCTGCAAAAACCAGAAACATGGAACCCAAACCCAAAAATATGCATAGAAAATAAAACCCTTAAACCCAGGTGAGTTAGAAAATTACTATATTTGCAAATTTACAGTGCTATTCTACAGATCAAGAGCCCTCATGGCCAGATTTATAAACATTTTGCACAATTAATAAAAAAAGCAAAATTAAGAGAGGCACAAGCCCAACAAGACCCTGCAAAAAATATTACGTAAGATAACCTTAGAAATTAAGAAACAATGGGCTTTTTCAGATTTTCTGAAATCTGAGAGTTAGCTGATCTAACTGAAGATTTCTCCAAACGCTCAAATCTTGACTAATGATCTCTGCACACTTAGATTTGAATTTTAGATTGATAGAAATTTCAAAAATAACCATGAGACCTTTTAGAAACATAGATAACTAATATTTCTATCAAATCAAAATGCAATTTGAGAAAACCCAGAAACCTGCACAAGATACCTATATGCAATTCAATCCATAGAGGCCATCAACCATCAAATGGAAATAAAAGTAACAGAGTTTAGAGACAATATCACCACATATATCTGAAAAAGGAACACCAAAGCTTGTAACCCCAAAGTCATTTTGATTTATTGATCAAAAAAAATTACAAGAGCTTCTGAGAACAAGTGCACGATTCAAAGATCAAATGCAAATGACATTCAAGACCTCTAATTTATAAGATAAAATCTCCAACGGCTAGTTCGTTTGATCCTTGTCAAAATAATCTCGACCGTCGAAAAAGATTTAATTATCTTTTTATCTGGACCGTCGAAATTATAATTTTGAGGAAATTCGAATTTATCATTTAATTCATTTTTAATTAACTCAAAATTAATATTTTTGAGTTAATTACCTCAAAATTTTGATTTTGACTTAAACACCAAGGCCCAAGGGTCCAAAATTTCTTGAAATTCTCAATATTCCCTTGGTCTGGGGCCTTTAAAAATTTATTTTTTAAGGACCCACGAATTTTGCCTTTGAAGAATTTCAAATCACCTAGGACTTAAAATTAATTAAATTTCAGGCTTAGAATTTTTCATTTAATTTGGCCAGAAAATTTAATTAATTGACTGAGAGAGGATTTAATTATTTTTCCAACCCTCTTTACATAAGATAAATACATTTAGCCGAGTTGGTGCAGAAAAGCCACGGGAAGAGAGGATGGACAGCGCTAGGGTTACATTGAGCTATGCCGCCGCCGTCAAGGTCTATGCAGATCCTGCACTCAACAACATTTCTCCTGAACTCGTGGCTTTTGGCCTGGATCTGGCCGCGCCCCACATCGGCTCCTGCGTGCTCGGGTTTCAAAGCTCTGCCAAGGAGCTCAACTCAAAAGACTCTGTGAATAATGCCCTTGTTGGAGCCGCCGCTGCGCCCACTACACCATGGGATCTGCATCAAGGGAGAGCAAAGATTTCAAGATCGGATCGGTGGTGCGGCTCTCACGCTGACGGATCGGGGCTACTCAAATCTGATAAAATGCATGTGGACCTTGCCCCAGGCAAATCATGCAGCGACAAGGCAGATCGGACCTCCCAGAATCTGATCTGTCTCCAATCAGTTTTGGATCAGGCTAGGGGGGGTTTTCTACAGGATGAAGAGGTTGAAAAGGCGCGATTGACAGTTTTCAAGGAATCTGGCAGCCATGCAGCTACAGAGTTCAACGATTTCTCTTCTTCTCCTCTGGGCGAAAAGGTGCCTAAGCCCGATTTGCACAACTCTCTACTGATTCAGAAGACAGGAGAGGCAGAGAAGAAAAGGGATTGGTATCAGCAGGAGCAGGCCTCAGCAAATTCGTTCTTTGAATCTCACTCTTTAGGTAAGAGCTCGTCCCCTCTGAACTCTCCTTCTTTCCAAATCTTTATCAAACTGCCGGTGGGTAAATCACGTATAGCTTGGGCAAATGATGACACCTCAATCCTGCAACTCAAGTAGCAGATCTGGGTTATGACGGGCTACCCAGTACCGATACAACATCTGGTAAACGGGCACAGGTCTCTCCAGGACTGCAGGCTCTTACAGGATTACGACATAAGAGCAGAGAGTACCATCACCTTAAATCTGCGCCTGAGAGTGGGCGCGGTGAACCAGAGCACGCCCAGGCAAACAAATGGTGGCCCCTCCTTCAAAAATATCCTACAAGGGAAAAAAGGAGTCGGCCCAGCTCCAGAACAAGCTGGAAATACTCCGAGGCCTTACATAGTTGAACAGCAGGAACAAACCCCTGCTCTAAAAATCAATAGTTCAGCAACAGAGGAGCATATCAAGACATATGAAGCTCAAGCATTAATATGTCGCTTCAATGGTTTTTGGCCTAAACCCATGGACCTTTTTCACTGGATCTTCACCCACTGGTCCCTGGAATGCGAAATACATCTCTGTTCGAAGGGATTTTTTATTGTTAAATTTCAAACCTCGGAGGAAAGGGATATCATAATCAGAGAGGGGCCTTGGTTCTGGGGGTCCACGGGGTTGTTTATCACTCCATGGTTTCCAGATTTTGACCCCAACACTATGGCAGTCTCCAGACTGCCAGTATGGGTGAGACTTTACAACCTGCCCCTTCATTTCTGGAATGATCAGGTTCTTGAGAGCATTGGGAACAGTCTTGGGCGTTATATTAAAACATATATGGAAAGACTAGAACAACGAATCTTCACCTTTGCCCGGATCTGCGTGGAGGTAGATTTAAGCAAAGGACTACCAGAGAATATTATGCTGATTTATAAGCAACAAAATTGGCTGCAATCATTAGATTATGAGAATACTGCATTTAGATGCAGGAATTGCAGGATGACAGGACACTTACAAAATACATGCCCAGAAATTAAGAAAGCCAATAACAAAAAGAAACCGAACAGGAAGCAGAGAAAAGGCTGGCAATATCCCCCTCCTGATTTAGAGGAGGACGAGTCAGAAGAAGAAGAGGAACTAGCCCCACCAGGAAATCAGCAGACTACACAGGAACCAGAGGCACAAAAAAAGGACACAACCGTACTAGTGGATTCACATCTTCAGACGAAACAATCAGACAGGAATGCAGTGGACATGAGCAGCGGAGGGATCAAAAGACACCATACATCAGAAACTTCAGATTCGGACAAGGATACAGGAACCAAAAGTGTAGAAAATCAGATTGTCCTTGTCACTTGCGAGCCATCTCAGGGCGAATGGCGCAAGGTTGAGAAGAAGAAAGGGAGAAAAACCTGATTTGTGGGACACTTTTCCCACGATCTAGCAGCTTCCAGTTTTTCTGCCCCTCCTTCTTTTCTCTTTTCTCATTCTTTTTTCCTTTCTTTTCTCTGAATGCAAGGTAGCCTTGCTACAACGCATTGTGTGCGAGAGCACATGAGCCCAATGGGCAATTTCTGAAAATGCTTCAATGCATATGCTATGTGTAACTTTTCATTTTTATTAATAGAAGGTTACCGATTTTTTCTGTGGAAAAAAAAGATAAATACATTTAGACACATAAAAGGGGAATACTCATTCATGATAGACCCTCAAATAGCTACCTAGTTTTGTGACTCAAAACATGATCTAGTAGACCAAGTAGCTTGTAATAAAATAATCTAGCTAATTAGGTAGGATTATTCCAAAACTACTTTAACAAAGACTCGATAGAAAACACTATGACTCACTTAGCATCTTGATGACAAAATCCACCCTAGCTTTGAAGTGAAGCTGGAGGGGAAAACTCTACTCTCTGCCGATCACTTGTGTCGAGAAACACAAATGAATCAGTGAGACAAAAAACCTCCTAGGATAGAATCGTCACCAAAATACTAGACTTACTTAGATCATTACATACATGATGGTCTTACTTAGATCATTTACATCATAAACATGCAGAATGGGTTTACATCATTTATAAAACTGTCGTCTGAGGATGAAATCTGAATGGCATGAACACCTGTTAATTTGAGAACATGTTCTATGCCATTTCAGATTAGGGCAAAACACTGAAGCAAATAGAACATATCAATAGATCGATAGAAAACAAGCCAAAAACAAGGATAATAATTTATAAATGGTGGCGTTACGGCAATCAGCAGGATGCTTCTACCAGCAAAGTCTTCAATAGGTCATTCAGCCAAACGTGTCACACACAACCCCAAGACAACCCAAACAAAGAATACTCCACAAATATGCAGCACCAAGAACGCAGCTCCATTGCCATCAAGAGAGAAGAAAATCCTCCACACATTGTGTGTATAATGAACTCCAAGTCTCTCCAATACATACGCATCTTTGGGGGTGGGTGACATGTTCTTTAAGACATTTAACTCTATATTATATTCAAGGCCGACCTAGCACATAAGTGGAATAAATTCAAAGTACATGTTCTGCTAATCCGATCGAGATGATCTTTAGATCAATCTTACACCTCTCCAGAAGAAAAATCCAATAAAAATATTGGAATCGCCATCTGAGCAACACAACCCAGAGTTTGGACCTACTTGTCCAAATTTAACAAGATGAATCCCATTTGCAAAAATGGGGGTGTACTGTTATGGGGTCGTTGACACAGAGTGTTCAACAGATTCCAAGTGATCTTTGAAGAATTTTCCTTAATAGTGTATGGGACGACACGGGATCAAGTGGGCCTGGGGTTAGGTCAAGGGGGTAGGGTTTAGCAACCGATGATATACTTGACCTAATCCGAAAGGAGAAAGGAGCCAAAGAATGAATTTTAATCCAAGGCAATGTCAGGATCCCAATGAGGTTTCTAACCTAAGGAAACCAAGGTAAAAACTCAATCTCGAGGCTAGGGCTTGAGGTATCTCTAAATCCCACCGTCGAAATTTCTTCAAATTCGATGGGCACTTAGGAGAAACCCTGGAACAGGAGATCCCAAGAGATTGAAGTTTTTGAGTGGGTAATTTGCGAGATAATTGATGCCCTAGGAGACCTAATGGGCTAGTTCTAGAAAAGAAGAGATGGGAGAGGAAAAATAGGTTTAAGGTGATCACCTTATGGTAGACCAGTGCCTAATCCTTTCGGGAGATTGGATTCAAGAAGAATTTTGACTATGGATTTTGGATTTTCTATGTCAAGGAGGCTTCAAAGAAAACTTTTCTTAGCATTAGGGTAGCAGCGAAAGCAACTTCAAAGACTTTATACTTTGTTTTGCAGAATAGACAGTATGTTAAGATAAATTTCAGCAATCAAACATCCCTAGGAACATTCATTCATTATACATGGCCCATACATGAAACAACACTATCTAGAAACAAAATTTCCACAACTTTGCATAAATGGATGCAGTAAATTAGCCCTAGTATCGCCAAAATCGTAGCAACAATGTATGTGACAAAATAGAAAGAAAGAATAGCATTAAATTGTACTTACATGTATAAGAGTATATCCAACCATCAAAATTTTGCCAATCAAGGAGCTCCAAGACAAGAGAAGATGATCCAAACATCGAAATTCATTCCATGCTCCCAAAATTCATCCTCCAAGAAGGATAGCGAAGTTATCTAAAGGGATACAAGTCTGATCCAAGTGATGATCCTAAAATGAAATCACATCACTTTTATTTATACACTGCTAATGAGTTCGATTTAGCTAATTAGGCCTAATTTATACCCTAGAATAAAATAATGTACATGATAACTAACTATTGATGACAAGCCCTCCAAACTAGCTCATAATCAAAAGAATAAGCCTCTCAAAAGGTCGTATGATCAATAATACATGTCGTTGGACCTTAGAGGAGGCTTGATGAAGTCCATAGGTGCCATAATGTGAAATAGGACTCCCAAAAGCAATGGACAAGGGTTGGCCCCTTGTTCTCCATATAATAAACCTGTGGTGCTCCCAATGGGAGTGGGGGCACATGACTGACCACATGGGTCTCCAAACATATCAAAGATTCTTGTAGACCATCTGCAAGGGCTCGGATGATGGTGTAAGTGATGCCACATCATCATATAGGGCATGGGTCATTTGCCAAGTGAATAATGTAACTGTGGGGATGGCTAGGCATGGTGATTCAGGTGCATCTTCCTCGTCCAATAGGTGAACCACGAGAAATCTCTGAATGACTCTAGAGATCCATGGAATGTTGTCGACTGTAGTGGAGGCCCATGTCTCTCTACACACACCCTACATGTGGCAATGTAGCCCTCTAGAGGGTTAGGACTCGGTATAGTGAGAAAAAACCAAAATTCGAGACCATCTACAATCCTACATAAGATCCTATGCATCCCCTCGCCTTCTAGTATACCAAGTCATCGGAGAAATCAAGAAAATAGTTTACAAACCATCGAAAACAGGTGGGCATTTCATAATGGCATGCCCTTCCATAGTGGGCTTTGGCATGTGCTAATGTCTCCAAGCTCCAGAGGAGGTTAACCAAGCACCTTATTAGGTGGTTTCTACTTCTAAAGGGGATGGTCTGTCCATGGTACATCCTTCAAATAATGGTGGCATGTGATAAACTGATGGAATGGAGTAGGGGATGAGAGGGGCAATCTTAGCTCACATGCCAGGGTACAAGGGTAGCTAATGAAGGGACGCCCACACTTAGGTAAATAATGTAAAGGAGAGAGCAATCGTGGTACATGAGTTACCCGGACCTTGATTTTTCCACCCTTCTTCATATGCCTTTTGCCTTTCATGATTTTTCTTTGGTTGACTGCTTGAAGCTCAAGGAATGAGAGCATGATCTGTACAATGTAGCAGTGGATACCCCCTTTAAGGTGGGGCACTTCATTGCCCACTATGGGTTGGCACACTCATGGGTTCCTGAATGATAGAGGTGGCTCATCTAGGGCCTATAGGAACTAGGGTGATGGCCATGAATGGGGTAGAGATCATGCAATGGCGTTTTCCCACGTGCTAAATGTTTTTGTCACAACCATCTTTTACATTTTATGGTATAATTTTATGTTGAATGTGGCCAATTATGCTTTTTATTTTTATTTTTTTTAGCTACATCAACCTTCAGGCATCATCCAAACCCGACACAAAGTGTGGACAAGGGGAGGCTAACCTTATGTGGACCCAACAGAGGAATGTGGACCCAGGAGGGAGGAATGATGAAAGGGGTTATAATGAGCGGAGGGGGAGTGATATATGTGGATGAGGGTGTTGGAGATATTGAGAGGGGGGTGAATCGGTATTTCTTAGCAATTAGCAATTTTTAATCATTTTCGGAACAGTAGTTAATCTTCAATTATTATTATTGTTCTTTTTCAGATGATCATAAACAATAATCAACAGTAGACAACACCATATAACAATGCAAAAAGATAAAACAGAGGACACTGAAATTTTTAGGTGGCAAACCCCCTCCAAGTCAAAAACCACCCAATGCTTCTTTAGTAATTGACTTCTCCCTGTAAAAAGAAAATTGATTATATCAAGAATTCAGCTACAACTGAGGGAGGCGTCAACCCCCTAATTCATAGGCCACAACCAGTAGGTGTAAATTTTTGTAGATGTTCTATGCTTGATGCAATTTTACTTTTATAACAGCAATCACATAAATAGTTAGGTAAAATGTTGATAGAACATACCAGTGGATCTATAGAAGACAAACCAGAAACAGGAGAATGTGTTGGTGCGTTACGGCGATCAGCAGGATGCTTCAACCAGCAAAGTCTTCTTGGTCGGCCAACCCAAAATGTGTCACAATAGTCCTCAAATCAATTATCCAATCAACTCAAAGTCAACCCCAGAAAAGTCAATGCAATCCAGAAAAATTCAACGCAGGGCAGCAACAAGAAAGTCAACGCAAATCCAACTTCGGTCAACTTTTTGACCTCGATTTTTGTGCCAATGAGTACGGCCTACAAAAATCGAACTCTCCACAAAATTTCAGCTCAAACAGACCATGTGTTGACCAAAGTCAACGCTGGTCAAACTTGTCCAGAAACCCTAACTACAGAAAATTTGCTGCGGTAAATTTCGTCCTTTAGCTGCAGTAGATTTCGTCCTTCTTCTCACGTGGGAGATGAAACTGCTTCTCAAATGCTTGTAGATAATGAAAAGTGTGTGGATGAGATGAATGAAAAGCTCTCCAACGTTGATTGTATTTATATCCATCATTGAGGTGTGTGACACATCTGTTGGGGGTGTAAAACCTTAAGGCCGACCTGCACTTAAATTTATTATAAATAATAAATTCAAAATAAATGTTCTGCTCATCAGATTAAAATCAATTTTATATCGATTTTACACCTCTCAGAAAGAGGAATCCAATACAAATATTGGTATCTTCATCTGAGCATCACAAGATGGAGTTTGGACCTAGTTGTCCAAATTTAACACTCCCTCTCAACTAGGGAGAACTCCATCCACTAGTGCAATCAAAGATCGTGCGTCATCCCGCCGTAACTTGCTTTGCTGGCCTCTTTATTTCAGAACAGAAGTGGGTCAGTCACAAAGACATCATCCCCCGTCTGACAAATTCAGCCCAGAGGTCCGAAACCTCTATCGGACTCACAAAGAGCCTCCAACCAACCCGAAGTTGGTTCATCTGACCCGAAGTCAGGCGGAGGTCCGAGACCTCACTAGACTTGATCCCAGATCAAGTGGTTGGATCGTGCCATCCTAGATAGAGAGTACGGCAATCTCTGATGCGTCCATCAGTCTTTGCTACTGGTCTCTAGCTTTTCCCATCTCATTGGCCAAATGAGAGGTACTTCCCATGAGCCCTGAACTCAATGGATAGGATGCATACGGGGCACTGATAATGAGAGGTGAACCAACTTAATAATCACAACGATGGGGTCCAAGCACACCAACAAGGTTTGGCAAGCCTAGCCTTGTGGTTGCTCATAGCTCCGAGAAGCTGTCCCCAAAGCCCCCCAGAGCTCCTCGAGCTCATCGTCCAACAAGACCCACATCATAGGGTCATTCCACGATACCAAGTCTCTCACGAAAGGTTAGGAACTTGACCTTCCCTAGGGGCTTAGTGAGAATATCCGCGACCTGCTCATCAGTTCCTATATGATCGAGCCTTACGGTACCTCGTTGTACCATATCCCGGATGAAATGGTACCTGATATCAATATGCTTGGATCGGTCGTGGAACACAAGATTCTCGGTCAAGCGAATCCCACTCTGGTTATCACAAAGTATCACGGTGGTATCTAGCACATGTCCAAACAACTCACTAAAGAGCTTTCGCAACCAAACTGCTTCACAACAGGCCATACTTGCTACAATGTATTCGGCCTCTGCGGTGCTCAAAGCCACCGACTTCTGCTTCCTGCTCATCCATGAAATCGAAGCAGAACCAAGATTGAAGCAGCATCCCGATGTGCTCTTACGATCCACCACACTGCCAGCCCAATCGGCATCAGTATATCCAAGGAGTGTCACGCTCCCGGCAGTGTATCTCAGCCCATGGTTTATCGTGCCTCGAAGGTATCTCAGAGGATTCCTGGCACCAACCCAGTGAAAGTGATGAGGCTCAACCATCTGTTGACTCAAAGTGTTCACTGCAAAACATATATCTGGACGGGTGTTCACTAAGAACATCAGAGCCCCTACGAGTTGACGATACTCAGTAGGATTTGCCAATACGGGCCCAGCAACGCTGCCACTCAACTTCTTGAAATTGAGTTCCATTGGTGTTATCACAGACTTGCAATCCACCATACCAAATCTTTCCAGAAGTTTCACAATATATTGTCCTTGAGAAAGGAAAATCTCTCCAGGTCTCTGCCAGACCTCCAGGCCTAGGAAGTAGTGCATCAGTCCTAGGTCCTTCATCTCGAACTCAGCAGCAAGCTCCCTCTTGCATTGATGAATGAGAGGGTCAGCACCTGTCAGGAAGAGGTCGTCCACATACAGCACCAGAATGAGAGGCTTCCCCTGGACAACCTTGAAGTAAAGGTTCGGATCAGCATTATTTCGAGTGAAGCCCAGCTTCATCAAGTAGCTATCTATCCTCTCGTACCAAGCTCTGGGTGCTTGCTTCAACCCATAGAGGGCTTTCTTCAACCTGCAGACATGAGTGTCCCGATCCTGAACTTCAAACCCCAGAGGTTGTTCTACATACACCTCTTCTTTTATTGCACCATGCAGAAAAGCGGTCTTGACATCCATCCGATGAAGACTCCATCCCGCGTAGCAAAGAAGGGCTAAGTGATTGATCGAATGGTGGTATATCGTGCCACAAAATATGTCATCATAGTCTATTCCTCTCCTTGAGAGAAGCCACTGCAACAAATCTTGCTTGAACTTTTCGAAGACTTCCAGCATTAGATCCATTCTTCGATCTGTAGAGCCATTTGGTGCTGGGACAATTCCATTTGTCCTTCTTGGGCCTTGGAACCACATCCCGTACATCATTCTTCATTATGGACTCATATTCTTCATGCATAGCATCCTTCCGATTTGATGCTTTACGGCTTCCTCAAAAGATCCAGTTCAAATCGTACACACTATGGCCCGCATACCCTCGGTATCTACACGGCTTCTTGCTTTCTCGGAATGTCCCCCTCGGGGCAGTATGTCCCTCAGCATCTTCGAGAGTGTCCCTGAGCCATGATGGTCTCTTTCTCAGTGAAGGAGATGGATCGATTGGGTCCATTGGTCCTTCAACATCAGGCATTGTCTCATCCTGTGGTTCTTCTTGATTTCCAGGCCTTGCTTCATGATTTTCCTCAGATCTTGGAAGATCTACTACTTTCTTCAGGGAAGCATCTTCGTCAAAAGTGACATCATGGCATATCTCTACTTCCCTTTGACCAGGTACATAGACTCTATAGCCCTTAGAGGTTTTGTTGTAGCCCACAAACATTCCTTTCTTCCCAGAAGCATCCAGCTTACTTCTCTTTTCTTTTGGCACATGAAAATAAACAGGACATCCAAAAATTCTAAAATGTGAGACGACAGGTTTCTTACCAGAGAAAACCTCTTCGGGAGTTTTGGAGTCCAGGGTGGAATGAGGGCATCGGTTTTGAATGTATACAACAGTATTCGCAGCTTCTCCCCACAAA
This sequence comes from Pinus albicaulis, assembly GCA_034641835.2. Classification (NCBI taxonomy): domain Eukaryota; kingdom Viridiplantae; phylum Streptophyta; class Pinopsida; order Pinales; family Pinaceae; genus Pinus; species Pinus albicaulis. Next base: position 146,276,103 of record CM076582.1, read on the forward strand.
AACTTCGGTAGACCCTGGTCACATAGCATGGCACGGGCAGCTTCCACAATGGTCCTGTTCTTTCGTTCAGCAATGCCATTCCGCTCAGGAGTGTAGGCAGTAGTAGTCTCCCTCTTAATGCCAGTTTATCTACAAAAGTCTTTAAACTCATTTGACTCATATTCAGTGCCATTGTCGGTCCTCAAAATCTTGATCTTCTTCCCTGTCATATTTTCCACCAAGGCTTTGAAGGTACGGAACCACATGAAAGCCTCATCCTTCTTTTTCAAGAAGTATATCCAGGTTTTGCGGGAGAAGTCATCAGTGAATGTCATATATTAAGAACATCCTCCCAGGGATGTCACGGGTAGCATACCAGATAGATCAGAATGGACCAGTTGCAAATATCAGATGTCTTTGTGACACTTGAGGGGAAAGGTCCCCTTGTATGCTTTCCTTCGGCACAACCCTTACATACACCTTCATGATTATTTCCAAAATCGGGCATCCCTGTCACCACCTTCCTTGCTTCGGGAAGGGCCTTATAATGAAGGTGTCCAAACCTCCGGTGCCATAGTTCAATTTGTCGGATAGTATCACATGTCATAGCTCCTAGTGGACTTCCTTCAACCTGGTAGAGTGTTCCAACTCTAAAACCAATCACGATAGCTTCCTTGAGATTCTTCTTCCACATGCGCACCTTTCCATCAGTGAATGCCACATTGAAGCCTTTGTCTTCGATCGCTGATATAGACACAAGATTCTTCTTCAATTTTGGTACATAGAGTAAATCCTGCAAATGTAGGACTTGTCCTTGAGACAAGTGGAGGGTCACAGTACCTGTCCCTCTCACGGGATATGTGGCATTATCTCCAAGGATAATTTCCAGATTAGTATCCTTCTCAACCATGTCAGAGAGTGCTTCCTTGAACCCAGTGATGTGTCTCGAGGCACCACTATCTATCAGCCAGACATCCATAGTGTCGGGCGGGGATGCAGCAGAGAGGGCAGATACAAGAATGTATTCATTTCTTTTATCAACAACATTTGACTCCTCATACCTAGAGTTTCTAGACCTTTTGAAAGGTTGATTGTTTCCGCCAGAGGGAGCCTTCCTCTTTCCTTTGGACCTGTCGTTTCTTTGATTTCCATTCCTCCGGATGTTGTTGTTGTCATCACTATTGGGAGAATCCTTCTTGAAGGGACATTCTCTAGCATAGTGACCAGGCCTATGACAAGTGAAACACTTGCCCTTCTTTCCTTGGACCCTTGCTCTTCCTTTGTTCTTAGGACCACCAGAGTTCTTCTTTCTAGAATGAGCAGCGTAGGCAGCATTTCTGTCATTTTCGTATTCCTTCATTCTTGTCTCTTCTTGCATGCATCTGGACAGTAGCTCGTCAAAGTTAGGAATTGTACTATTATTGAGAATGGTAGTGTTGAATACTTGCCATTCATATGGGAGCCCTCCAAGTGCGGTGAGTACCATCTCACGATCGGCTATTGTCTCCCCAATAGCCAGCAGATTGTTCCTGATCTCGGTCAAATTCAGAAAGTATGTTTGGACAGACTCATCCCTGCCTTTCTTCAGATTCTTCAATCGATTCTTGAAGAATAGCACTTGGGTTGCATTGTTTACTTTGAACATTTGTATTAGCTTATCATACATCTCCTTGGATGTGCCTAACTCAGATATGTAGGCAACCAGACTTTTATGTATGGATTCCCTGATCATTAGCTTTGCTTTGATCTCCCCCTTCTTATACTTGGTTTTAGCAGCAGCAGTAGCAGTGGATGGAGGTTCTTGTATCTTACCCAACACATAGTCCATGAGATCATGGTCTTCCAATTTGAGATCTAATATCATCTTCCAAGCATGGAAGTCATCCCTTCCAGTCAGCTTGTCATCCTCCTTGAAGCCATAACTTGTGGAACCCATTTTCTTAGATGGTGATTGCTATAAGTTAGGGCTTGTCTTCACCTCACCTCTGATACCATGTAAATTTTTGTAGATGTTCTATGCTTGATGCAATTTTACTTTTATAACAGCAATCACATAAATAGTTAAGTAAAATGTTGATAGAACATACCAGTGGATCTATAGAAGACAAACCAAAAACAGGAGAATGTGTTGGTGCGTTACGGCGATCAGCAGGATGCTTCAACCAGCAAAGTCTTCTTGGTCGGGCAACCCAAAATGTGTCACAATAGTCCTCAAATCAATTATCCAGTCAACTCAAGGTCAACCCCAGAAAAGTCAATGCAGTCCAGAAAAAGTCAACGCAGGGCAGCAACACGAAAGTCAACGCAGCTCCAACTTCGGTCAACTTTTTGACCTCGATTTTTGTGCCAATGAGTACGGCCTACAAAAATCGAACTCTCCACAAAATTTCAGCTCAAACGGACCATGTGTTGACCAAAGTCAACGCTGGTCAAACTTGTCCAGAAACCCTAACTACAGAAAATTTGCTGCGGTAAATTTCGTCCTTTAGCTGCAGTAGATTTTGTCCTTCTTCTCACGTGGGAGATGAAACTGCTTCTCAAATGCTTGTAGATAATGAGAAGTATGTGGATGAGATGAGTGAAAAGCTCTCCAACATTGACTATATTTATATCCATCATTGAGGTGTGTGACACATCTATTGGGGGTGTAAAACCTTAAGGCCGACTTACACTTAAATTTATTATAAATAATAAATTCAAAATAAATGTTCTGCTCATCAGATTAAAATCAATTTTATATCGATTTTACACCTCTCCGAAAGAGGAATCCAATACAAATATTGGAATCTTCATCTGAGCATCACAAGATGGAGTTTGGACCTAGTTGTCCAAATTTAACAGTAGGACACTACTAAACCCTGATATCCTGTTGCAACCAGAAGGACGCCTCAATGCCTTGTAGATCAGGCCACAACCTCATGAGTGCCCTAACACTCTGTTTACCCGCTGTTGTCGGAAAGGATGTTTCGCTGCCCTGTTATTTTATTAGCCACCACTGAATGGATGCCACAATGCTCTGTGCAAGCCACATTTTTCCCTAGCACCACTCTGTCACCCTGAAGTGTTCTCAGGCCACAACCAAAAGAGTCGGTAGATCACATATCACAATTTTCACACTGCATCCCCGTGTGTTTTGAATCAATATAGTAAATTTGTAAAGAAAATGTTGTATATTTGTCAAATCCTGGTAGCCACTGACCACTACACAATCAAACTGATCGATGCACAATGTTGCACATCAAAGTCACTGCTCAACTGCACATCACAGTCACTGCACATATGATTACCGCTTAATATCAATAGCTCACAACGTTCGCTACCACCGCACGTCACTGTATTGAACTGCTCACGAATGAACAAGCATCAAGGCTCATATGCAGACAATCATACTTCACACTGCTTCACTGTTCCAACCTACTGCTGCACTCATCTGGTACTGCTATCAAATGATGGCACAAACCAAGGTGCCTCAGGTCATTCCTATGACCTGCTATCAACGCTCTCAGACTCTGCCCACGGAGAGAGCTACCAGCAAATGCCTTTTCACTGTTGATCATTGCTCATACACTACTATCCATCTTCACATTAATCTGTTGTACAACAAAATGATATTGCCCTCAAAGACCTGCTACCCTGTAAGGTCACGATTATGTCATCACTAAAAGACTTCTAGTACAAATCCCTAGGTCATCATAGTCATAGATCTAAGTCAAACTCAAAGTGCCATGTCACAATCATACCAGTTCTATTGATACAGTCAACCATATGTTACTACTAAGTCCACTGTGTATCAGGTCTATGTGTCAAGTCAATCGACCATCTCAATGTCATTGCAATCTGAGGAAACTCTAATACTAATGTTGCTACTAACAAGTATAAATCTATAAATTAAGTCAACATGTTGAAGTGTCAAACCAATTCTTATCTTGGATTACTATAGTCAAACTCTGCTTGTTACAAGGTGGTAGGTGTCACTGTAAGGCATCAGGTTTGTAAGTCAAGTTAAACGATACACAAGCATTACTGTCACATCACATGTGACAAACACAAAAGGAGATATAGTCTCATCACATCAGAATATAGTCACATTATTGTTACTTCATTGCCAAGCCTATATGTCAAGTATACATATTTGAAGCACTGCTAAGTGTCCCTAGGATCTTTGTTAATATAATTTGCAACATTCAAACAATGGACCCTAGTCAAGATCACTATCATCACAAATATGTGTTAATGTTTTGTTTAGCAAGACTGTTGTCATGTCACTGTATATCTAAGGACATAGTACTATTATAAGGTCTCTCCCACTATCTTGCTAATACTGTAAGATATAGTCTCATCACAAGCATTACTGTCACATCACATGTGACAAACACAAAAGGAGATATAGTCTCACCACATCAGAATATAGTCACATTATTGTTACTTCATTGCCAAGCCTATATGTCAAGTATACATATTTGAAGCACTGCTAAGTGTCCCTAGGATCTTTGTTAATATAATTTGCAACATTCAAACAATGGACCCTAGTCAAACTCACTATCATCACAAATATGTGTTAATGTTTTGTTTAGCAAGACTGTTGTCATGTCACTGTATATCTAAGGACATAGTACTATTATAAGGTCTCTCCCACTATCTTACTAATACTGTAAACAAGGATCTTACAATCAATATTATTTGCCTGATTTGCCATCTTCAAACAATAGCAGACACTGCATAAGTCAAGTCATGTCACTGTTTTCACTATTACACTAGGACAGTCACAGAAATGTCTATATTAGATCTACTCTCACAAGGTCAAAGTCAAGGAAAATTGTCATGTTGCATAAGAAATTTCTAGTCTGCTATCACAGAGTTAGAGTTAACAGTCAAGTTACATGTATCAAGCTAATTGGCAAGCACTAAAGGTACAAGGTCAATTACGTTTACTGTTTCTTTGTACAGTCTCATAAAAAAAATACAAACAGTTACACACTTGTTTACTATTGTTGCTAATGTTATACAAGATCATTTTGTTCACATCTTCATAGAGGATCACTGTTTCTTTAGTATGGTCACTGCCGTATTTAATAGGGCTATGGTTATATGGATTTCTGTCTAGATATTCATTGCAACCAAGGTCTATGAAGATCTGCACTTAAGACAACATTCTCCTTCAGATCAAGTGTAAGAGTTAGGTTTGTAGTGATTCTTGAAACAGTTCTAGAGTGTTCGCTAATCCAACGTAACAGTCTAGGTAATGTTGAGATTTTGTGTAGTTGGGGTAGTGTCGGATGTGCTCTAGCTCCCAAAATTTGTGGAGGGACTAGAGTACATATGATCTACGAGACCCAGAAAGGAATTTGGGAAATTTCATCTGGTTTCGGAGATATTTAAATAATTAATTATTTTAATGTATTTCCTAAGTCTAAACTTAGGAAAATTAAATAATTAAAGTTAATTAAATTAAACATATGATGAAATTGTTTTAAGTCCCACGGATCAAGCTTTCTTTTAATCTTAGCCATTGATTCAAGATCTGATCATGGCCGTTGGTTTCCCAACGAGAAAAGTATGAAGGAAAGGCTTGGGGTCATTTGTAAAGACACACAGAGGCAGAGCACTGAAGCCAAGTTGAGATTCTAGGGCATGGTTTGCTAAGAATTCTCAGAAGTGTTTCAGCTGCAAAGAGGGGACTTTAGACAAAGGAGATGGTCTGATCCAAGGTTGCACGAAACAGGGAAACAAAAACGAGTTTCTGAAACGGGAAGCGAAGCGAAACACGACCTCCCCAAATTTTGGAAACGGGGAAACGCCATATATATATATATATATATAATTTAAATTTATATTATAATTTAGGACATTTAAGAAATGCTATGTGAAATCATACAAATTTAAAACATACATGATAAATCATAAATTCAAAGCATAAACTATTACAAATTTACAAGTTACAACACATTTACTCATGAATGATCATTGATAACGGACACATAATGAAAATAGCAATATCGGAACCTCCAAAACCAGCCTTTATTATATATAAAAATGTCAAAATCAGCCTTTATAACTTTAGAAACCCTTCAAGATGCATCCAATAACTAATAGAAAAGAACAAAATGATATTAAATTGCAAAAATCGAATTTAAAAACAAAAAAACAAAAAAAAACAAAAAAACAAAAACAAAAAAAAAACCCCCAAAAAAAACTGCGTTGTACGGAAGAGGAAACGTTGTTGTACGGTCGGGAAATGCGTTTCCAGCCGTACTGGTACCGTTTCCCATACGGGAAACATACCAGTATGGCCGGAAACGCATTTCCCGGCCATACGATACGTGTTTCCTCGTTTCAGTTTCATTTCCTGAGTGAAACAGGCCTAGGGTTAGCGTTTCCTACAACATAGGTCTAATCCCAGTGTCTAGAATCAGCAAGAGACAGAAAGCAGCTTCAGAAAGGCAACGCAAAGAAGCAGGAGCATCAGCAGCAGAGAGGACAGCAGCTGCGCAGCGCAGAGGCAGCTTCAGCTACGCAGGTGTTGCGCAGTCACTCTCAGGGCAGCATTAGGCAGTTGGAAACCCTCAAAGGTTACGCAGAGACCCTCAGGGGCAGCGTGGGGACTGTGTCACCTAGTCTGGGGTTACGCAACCCTTTCCAAGCCAGCGTTGAGCGACACAAAGGCTACAGAGGCTGACGCAGGGGCTTCAGAGGTAAAGTTGGGGTTTCTAAGGCCTAATTTTGGCTGATTCCTGTAAATCTTGTTTGAGGGTGTGGATTAGTCAATATTTTGCCTTCAGAACAGCTAGTGAGTTGCAGATCTATATATTCTCTGTCGGGTTTTCCAAATTTGGAACCCAGATTTGTTGTATTAAAAAATACTCTTAATAATAAAACCTCCAGCAGCCAGAGACCGATTTTCCCGCATTGGGTTTTTCCGGGGACTATTGTCCAGAAAATCACTGTGTCACTTTGTCTATGTGTGCATGTATTTTTTCTAGATCGGAATTGGTGAAATTCTATTATGTGTTTTGCTTCGATATTAATCTGAATTTTCAGCTTAATAACTTAACTAAGTAGGAGGACCATAACCAAATCTAACAGTAGATTTTTGCATAAGTAACATTCAAAAAAATTTACATGGTATCAGAGCAATTGCAGATCTAGGAGGGTCACCAGCAGAAGACTGAAGGATCTTGCTGCAAAAAGCAGCAGGAAGTGCAGCAGCAACTGCAGAAGGGCAGATCTAAAGGGACATCGCAGTTTTCAGAGAAGCATAGTTACGCAGAGGGCGAGGTGACACAGTCTTACAGATCTCCTAAGGAAGCATAATGAAGCTGTTGGACATGGCAAGCGGCTGATAATGGATGGAATTAAAGACCATATTGTCCCACATATAGCTGAGAATAAAACAGCTAATGAAATGTGCAAGGCCTTAACATCCCTATATGAGGGAAAATTCGTCCAGAGGAAGATGCTTCTGGAGACTCAGATGCGGTCATTCATGATGACCAAGGGGGAAGACATGGAACATTTTCTCTTCAGATTATAGTCGATCAGAGACCAGTTGACTACCACAGTTGAAAGGTGGATGATGATGTGATGGTCAAGACTGCTCTCAATGCGGTCACAGATGAGTGGGAAACCTTTGTCCAAAGCATCTTGGGCAGAGCGGACCTCCCAGACTGGGACAGCTTGTGGACAATCATGCGTCAAGAAGAACTCCGCAGAATCACCAAGAAGCAGTACAGCACGAGATCGAGTAACGTGAAGAAGGAAGATGAAGAAGTTACAGCCTTGGCATCAAAGAGGCAGCAGGGACAGAAGAAAAAGTATCTATCAAAGATCAAGTGCTTCCAGTGTGGCGAACTAGGACATTTCGCCAGCAATTGCCCTTAGAAGAAAACGGACAAGGAAGCTTCTTCTTCCAAGGTTGCTGTGGCGGATGATGGGTCAGAAGATGATGCAGCCATGAGCGCTCATGAACCACGAAAATGGGTTGACATGGATCTGTAGAGCAGCTACAAAATGATGCGGGATCCTTGAGCAGCTCATCTCTTGGATCACATCCAAGCTACAGGAGCCTTAAGACAGTAGCGGGACAAGTGGAGCAGTGGGTGCATAGATCACAGATGAAGCAGAGGCAGATCTGAAGGCTAGAAGGAGCAGCGCAGTGCAAATGCAGTAGCAGCATAGGGGTTGATGTGACTTCAGCATCGCAGAGTAGAGCTGGTTACGCAGAGCAGAGTTGCAGCAGCGTGGAGTCTTGATTTGTGGTAGCATCGAATGTGCTCTAAGTCTCAAATTTTGTAGAGAGGCTTGGACACATGCATTACATATAACCCAAAAACTGTTTTGGGAAACTCCACCCAGAAACAGTTTTATTTGAAAAATTAATTATTTTTAATGAGGACCCTAAGTCTAAGTTAGGAAATTAAAATAATTAATGGGTATTAATTTTAACTGTGGGTGAAACTTCTAGAAAAAACAGATCGAGTCTAAATGCAATCTTAGTCATTGATTGGAGATCTAATCTTAGTCATTGAAGTCTCAACGAGAAAACTACAAAGGAAGGCTTGAGGATCATTTGTAAAATACACAAAAAGGATCAAGTGATCGAATTTTCTAAAGTAACCAGTGCTTAAGAGGAAAACCAGATCTAAGTGGTTCTTCAATGCAATGAGGGACAAAGACAGTATCCAGAGAGAAATGTTTCTCAATCGGAGAATCATTAGCAGAGAAGGGCAGAGAGAGATCCACCAGCTCCGACACAGAACTAGAGAGGTTGATGCAGAGCCACGCAGGGCTACACAGAGGCTGCGTAGAGGGCCAGAGGAAATCCGAAGGATTTGCTAAAGGTTGATTTTAGAGGCTGGAAGCCTAAGTGTGAGACTAGGAGGCAAAGATTGAAATTTCTGAGGAGCAGATCGATTTACCAACTGAGTGACACAGTGCCCAGAAGGGTTGACGTTGGGACTGCACAAAGGCAGCACAGAGCCTGCCAGAGGCACATCATTCAGTGACTGTATCAGCCGAGACTTCCAGTGATAGAGTGAGGTATTCTGAATTGTCTGGAGTGACATTCAAAGATGTATTTAGAATTTACTGTTTCTTAATAATAAAACCCTCAGATCTATTGCACTGGTTTTCTCGCATTGGGTTTTTCCTGGGACATTTGTCCAAAAACAACAGTGTCCTATGTGTGTTATTTCTTTTGCTCAGTTTCCTGTATTCACATCTAAATTAAGTAAGTGAAGTTTGCTTCAGTAATTGCTTGAATGTTTTCAGAAGTAATCTACAAAATAACTTGTTAAATGTATTTTACAAGTAGGAGAAGTAATCCAGTTTGTTGCAGTAGGATTCGAGATCTAGGACTTAGAATTTTCACATTTAACATAAAATATCTCTAGGAATATTTACCCATTCATACATGGTCCATGACATGATGCAATGCTATAAAGATCACAATTTCCACCAATTCATATAGAAAAGCAGCAAATTTCAGACTATAGATAAAATCCCAGTAACATTCATGTGACAAGAGTAAATAATAAGAATAAGCATGAAAATAGCACTTACATGTGTAAAAGAGTATATCCAACCATCATGTTATGCCAATGATCAAGCTCCAAGACAAGAAAGATAGATCCATGTTGATTTTTGTAGCATCGGAAAGTGATCTAAATCTTAAATTTGGTGAGGAGGCTTAGATACCAGTATTCTAAAGAACTCAGAAACCGTTTGTGGAAATTCCACTCGATTCATGTTTTATTAAAATAATTAATCATTTTAATGGGGACCCTAAGTCTAAACTTGGGAAAATTAAATAATTAATGGGTATTAATAAAACAGTGTGAATCTTCTCGAGATGAAGATCAAGTCAAGTTTTAATCTTAGCCATTGATTAGACTTCTAATATGGGACGTTGATTCATCAATGAGAAGATTATAAAAGAAGGCTTGACGGTCATTTGGAAAGCACGTCAGGCAAACATTTAGCAACCTGAGGGAAGTCGATTCTGAAGAAAGAGAATTCAATTTCAGAGGGAGATTTGCAGGGCAGAGGAAGCAGAGGGCATCAGCAGTGTCAGGGTTCAAGGAAAGAATGACGCAAAAGGTCAGAGAGGAAGCACTCAGGAGCAGCACAAAGGCCTCACGCAGTAGTGAAGCAATCTCACATTGGCTCTGCACAAAGAGGTACGCAGGAGTGACGTAGATTGACATAGGGAGGGCCAGTGAGTCCCTGGAGTGCCGGAAGTTCTCCAGAGGTCCGGAGAAAATTTATTTCAAGTGTATCTCAAGAAGTTTCTCAGTTATTTCTGCCAACCTTTTCTAGTAAAGAATTCCTGCTAAAGATTAAATATAAACCCTCATCTACTGCACCGGTTTTCCCACATTGGGTTTTTCCAGGGACAATTGTCCAAAAAAAATTGTGTCATTGTGATTGATTCTTATGCTTGCATTTTACTGTTCTTTTCTCTATATGTACTTGAGTGATAACTGCAGTAGTGTTTATTTCGAAATTTGTTGAAAGGGTTTTGTAAATAACTTATTGTGGAAATAAGTAGGAGAAATAAATATATAACTGCAGTAGAAATTCAGAATTGAACTTTTCACATGGTATTAGAGTTGAGTAGCAGGATTGGAGACTCTACATTGGAACGAAGTTTAGAAGTTGTTGCAGCAGCAACTCAAAAGGGTTCACGCAGCTCTCCAGAGAAAAGGGAAAGCATGGAAGTACAGAGGGATCACGACATCTTTGTATTGGCCTCCAGACTAGAAGAAGAATTTGCTTGCGTATCAAGCTCTTCTTCTCCTGAAGTCTGGTATACCGATAGCGAAGCTTCTGCACATGACGAGAGTACAAGAATGCTTCTCAAGCTACCAGGAAGAGCAGATAAATTTTCTAATCACCATGGGAAATAAGGAGGAGTGTACCCCTGTTGGGAGAGGTACCTTAGTGTTTCAAACTGAACCTGGAAATAAGCTTCGAGCCACCAACATGATACAAGTGCCTGGTTTGGGGATGGTGTCTCAGCTATAAAACAAGGGTTATGATGTCTACTTCATTGGAAAAAGAGTATATGTCAAACTCCCGAGTTGGAAGAAGAAGGCACAAATCAAAGTCAGGAGAATTAAACTATATATGTTGCAGCTCGAATCTCTAATGGCACTAATAGGCAACTGTGAGGAGAAGGATTTGAATGAGCTATGGCACAGGAGAATGGGGCACTTACACCATAGGGCTTTGAGAATTCTCAAGAAGACTGTCATAGGAGTTCCAGATTTGAGCACCAAACGAGATGACGTTTACAGAGGGTGTGTACTAAGGAAGTACGCTAAGGCAACCTACCCCAAAAGTAGAAATAGGGCTAAGAATGTGTTAGGATTGATACACTTAGACATCTGCAGACCAATGTCCACTAGAGCTCTTAGTGGTGCCGAGTATTTTGTCACCTTCATTGATGACCATTCCAGGAAAACTTGGATCTACTTTCTAAAGACCAAGGACGAAGTCTTTGACCGATTCAAGGAGTTTAAAGCTCTGGCTGAGAATCTAACAGGAAAGCAGATAAAGAAATTGTGATCAGATAATGGTGGAGAATACATTGATAAAGGCTTCACAGAATTCTACGCGAGGGAAGGCATCAGAAGAGAGTGGACTGCTCCATATAATCCATAGCAGAATGGAGTTGCAGAAGGGAAGAATAGAACTAGTGTGGAGGCTGCAAGAGCAATGTTGTATGATCAAGACATGCCCAAATTTCTATGGGTTGAAGTTTGTAACACAGTTGTATATGTTCAGAATAAGATTCCTCACAATGCATTGGGTAAGACCACTCCAAAAAGTGTCTTCACTAGAAGGAACCCAGAGGTAAGCCACTTCAGGATCTTTAGTAGTGTGGCATACTGCCATGTACCAGAAGCGAAGAGGAGGAAATTGGATAGGACTGTTGAAAAGGGGTATTTGGTGGGATACAGTGAAAATGCTAAGGCTTACAAAATCTACATTCCTAGCAGCAGGAAGGTTGTAGTGCGGCGGGATGTAAAGTTCATGAAGGAAAGAGCTTTCAGAAAATCCTAAGAGATGCCTTCAGCAATGCAGTCTGAAGATGACCCACTGGTCCAACCACTACGACCAGATGAGGTTAGCCCGAGTGCTTCTCCAATGCAAAAGGATCCAAGGGATTCATCTCCAGAAGATTTGCAGGAGGGGGAGCAGGTGGAGCCACCAACTACTAGTGGTAGTATGAGCAGGGAATTACGACAAATTCTGAGGGATGCAGAGGAGTTTGTCGAAGACCCCAGAAATGAGAAGAGGCAGCGCAGGCAACCGAACAAATACAAGCCTTGGTAGCCCAAGTTGGGGAACCCTCTAGTTTTCAGGAGGCAGCTTAGCTTCACGTGTGGGTAGATGTAATGGTGGAAGAGTACAGTTCCATCATGACAAATGATGTTTGGGAAGTGCTTCCTAGGCCTCAAGTCAGATCAGTTGTGGGTTCGAGATGGATCTACAATATCAAATATGATGTAGATGGCAGCATAGAAAAATTTAAAGCTAGGTTTGTGGCAAAGGGGTATGCTCAAAAGGAAGGGATAGACTATGAAGAGACCTTCGCCCCTTAGCCAAATATACTTCTATTAGATCCGTGATATCCCTTACTGCACAGATGGGATGGGAGATTCACCAGATGGACATCAAGACTGCATTCTTGAATGGGATGATAAAAGAAGAAGTATATATTGAACAACCAAAGGGCTTTGAAATGCATGAACAGAAGACTCGTGTGTAGGCTTAAGAAAGCCTTCTATGGACTTAAGAAAACCCCTAGAGCTTGGTATGGTCGAATTGATAGCTACTTGCAAGAAATGGGATTTGTCAAGAGTGACGCAGGTCCCAATCTCTACTATCTAAGACTAGGGGATGAGCCTCTAATACTGGTGTTGTACGTAGATGATCTATTCCTCACAGGATCATCTAGAATCATCAAGGACTGCAAGGAGAATTTAGCTGCAGAATTCGACATGAAGGATCTGGGGCTCATGCATTATTTTCTAGGGTTGGAAGTTTGGCAGTAGAAGGGTGAGATCTTCCATGGTCAAGGGAGATATACTACAGATATCTTGAAGAGGTTCAAGATGGAAGACTATAGATCCATGGCTGCACCAATGATCACCAACTAGAAGAAGATTGATACTTCTGAAGATGATGAGGTTGATCCTACCTTCTATAGGCCGCTCATAGGGTCCCTGATGTATATGGTCAACACTAGGCCAAACATATGTTATGTTGTCAACACCCTTAGTCAGTTCATGGTGGAACCAAGGAGGGCACATTGGGCAGAAGCCAAGCATGTTCTCAAATATCTGCAGGGAACAGTCGAGCTTGGATTGAGATACACCCGAGGCAATGACATCAGATTGAGTGGGTTCACTGACACAAATTGGGTTAGCAGCCCAGTGGATCGGAAAAGTACCAGTGAGTACTGCTTCAATGTTGGATCAGGAATGACTTCCTGGTGCAGTAGGAAACAAAAATTTGTGGCTCTCAGCTCAGCTGAGGCTGAATATATGGCAGCAAGCACAGATTCGTGTGAGGCCATATGGCTTAGGAAGCTATTTGTGAATCTACTCAAGGAAAGGATGGAAGCGACTAGCATTCTATGTGATAATTAGAGTTGCATCAAGCTCTTTGAAAATCTTGTGTTCCATCATCGGTCGAAGCACATTGACATCAGGTGTCATTTCATTAAAGACTGTGTCCAGGAGGGAGTTGTACAGTTGCAGTAAACTCCGACATGAGAACAGGTGGCGGACATCCTCACTAAAGCTCTAGAAAAGACAGTTTGTCTACTTCAGAGAGAAGATGGGGATGATCAAGAATCCATTTCAGTAGCAGAAATGGACAGATGCAAAATTTAGAGGGAGTTGCAATATAGATAAGGCAGTGACAGTGGCAGTGTCATGGGCAGCAGTACAGAAGGCAGCAGGCCAACAGATGAGGGGCAACAGTAGCCAAGCATCAGCAGTGCAGAGGATGCTTCAGGGTCAGAGCAATATGCAGTAGATAAATTGCTAGAACACTTTCCTTGCTAAGAGGGAGTGTTGATTTTTGTAGCATCTGAAAGTGATCTAAGTCACAAATTTGGTGAGGAGGCTCAGACAGCAGTATTCAAAAGAACGCAGAAACTGTTTGTGGAAATTCCACTCGGTTCATGTTTTATTAAAATAATTAATTATTTTAATGGAGACCCTAAGTCTAAACTTAGGGAAATTAAATAATTAATGGGTACTAATAAAATAGAGTGTGAATCTTCTAAAGAACGAAGATCAAGTCAAGTTTTAATCTTAGCCATTGATTAGACTTCTAATCTAGGTCGTTGATTCATCAATGAGAGATTATAAAAGAAGGCTTAAGGGTTAGTTGGAAAGCAAATCGAGCAAACATTCAGCAGCCCGAGGGAAGTCGATTTTGAAGAAAGAGAATTCTATTTCAGAGGGAGATTTGCAGGACGAAAGAAGCAGAGGGCATCAACCGTGTTAGGGTTCAAGGAAAGAAAGACGTAGAAGGGCAGAGAGGCAGCACTCAGGAGCAGCGCAGAAGCCTCATGCAGTAGTGACATAGTCTCACGTTAGCTCTGCACAAAAAGGTACACATGAGTGACGTAGAGTGATGCAGGGAGGGCCAGTGAGTCCCTTGAGTGTCGAATGTTCTCTAGAGGTCCGAAGAAAATTTATCTCAAGTGTATCTCAAGAAGTTTCTCAGTTACTTTTACCAATCTTTTCTTGTAAAGAATACCTGTTGAAGATTAATATATAAACCCTCATCTGTTGCACCGATTTTCCAACATTGGGTTTTTCCGGGGGCAATTGTCCAAAAATAACTGTCATTGTGATTGGTTCTTATGCTTGTATTTTACTGTTCTTTTCTCTATATGTACTTGAGTGTTAACTGTAGTAGTGTTTATTTCAAAATTTGCTGAAAAGGTTTTGTAAATAACTTATTGTGGAAATAAGTTGGAGAAATAAATCTATAACTGCTGTAGAAATTCAGAATTGAATTTGTCACAATCCAAACATCAAAATTCATCTGTATCATCCAAACTCGTCCTCCAAAAGGTATAGCAAAAATCTCACAAGAGCTAAAAACCCAATCGAAGTGATGATGAAAGAGAGAATGTCTCTCTTCTATTTATGCAATCCTCTAAGGGATTCGGCTGGCCTAATTTGGACTAATAATGCCACTAGAATAAAATATTGTGCATAATAACAATACTTTTGGTGACAAGCCCACAAAATAGCTCAATAACATAAAAATAAGCCTCGCAAGAGGGTTGAATGATCAATAAAGTGAGTCATTGGGCCTTTGAGGAGGTTTAATAAAGTCCAAAGGTTGCCATGATGTAGAAATGGACTCCAAACATAGTGGATAAGGGGTTGACCCCTTGTTTTCTAAGCGAGAACATGTGGTGCTCCCAAGTGGGTGTGGGGGCACAAGAGCATCCTCATTGGTCTATAAGTGGATCAAAAAAGTCTATAGACCATCTGTAAGGACTGCAATGATGATATAACCCCTTTGTTTGCAGCGAGAGACATCCTTTGGACCCTAGAACATCTACCAAGTGTATGGTGCAAGTGTCGAGTCGATTGGGCATGGTGAACCAGGTGCCTCATCCTCATCCAAAAGGTGGCACATGAGAAATCAATGAGCGTTGTTGGGGATCCATGAAGTAATCTCTGCTATGGAGGAAACCCATGGCTCTACACACACACCCTACAAATGCCAATGTGGCCCTCTAGAGGGATAGGACCATGTATAGGGAGACCAAGCCCCAAATGGAATCCCACTTGCAATTCTGCATAAGGTCCAATGTATCCCCTTACCCTCCAATATAACTAATCATTAAAATAATCAACTAAAAGAACTTACAAGTCATGGAACCAATGGGGCACTTTAGGGTGGCATGCCCTTCCATAGTCGGCATTGGTATGTACAAGTGTCTCCAACCTCAATAAGGGCGCTAATCAAGGACCCTATTAGGTGGTTTCAACCTTTAAAGAGGGTGGCATATCCATGGTACATCCCTCAAACAGTAGGTGGAAAATGATATAGTAATGGAATGGAATGGGGATCAGGGGATCATCCAGACCACATGTCATGGCATAAGGGTAGCTATAATAAGTGAAGCCCACACCTAGGTATATGAGTGTAGGAAGGAGAAAATCATGGTACATGAGTTACCCCAGCCTTTGCTTTTCCACTATTCTGCATATGCCTTTCTCCTTTGATTGATTTTCCTTCATCACTGCTTGAGGCTCCAGGGGATGAGGGCATGATGTGTAGTATATAGCAGTGGATACCCCCTTAAGGTGGGGTGGTTCATCGCTTACAAAGGGTTGGGACAATCATGGGTTCATTAATGATGGAGGGGGCTCATCTAAGGCCCACTCGAGCCAGGGTGATGGCATGGATAAGGGGTAGCACCCATGTTTGGATTTTGCCCACATGCTAAATTTGTATGTCTCGGCCATCTTTTGCATTTTGTGGTACATTTCTTGTTGAGAGTGGCCAAATTATGCTTTTTCTTTTCTTTTTAGCTGCATCGACCTCTGGCGCTTGTTCCAAGCCCAAGGTGTGAACAAGAGGAGGGGGAGGCTAACCCTATGTGGACCCAGTTGACACATGTGGACACGGATGGGAAAAGAGATGAAAGGGGCTAAAATAAGTGGAAGTGAGAGATGTATATGGTGTCGGGAAGCGGGACCATGCAACAAAAATCAGGATTTCCCAAATATTGCCAACCCTAAAGCTAATGACCAATAAAGGAGATCCCAGGGGACTAGGCTATAAGTTTACTATGAAAACAGGCAGTGGAGACAAGACTATAGACCGAGCCCACTATTTTTGTTGAATCCCCCCACCAATCCAAGCCCAAAATTGCCCATGACAAGTAAGGAAAATTACTCAACTATACCAATGAAAAGCCATACCTTCGCGGTCGAGAGGCCCAACTTCAAACATATTATCATAACAAGCGGGCGAGGGACCATATGGCTGGCTCAGGTGGCAAAGGTAATGGCACATCAAGCTATCTGGTGGCTACAAGGGATTACTGGTTGTCAGCTGAGGACCATCTAGGAGAGATTTTTCTCCTATATATACTACCCACAGGTGATGGGTAACAAACCCAATGTACAAATGTGGACCCAGAAGGGAAATATGGTGAATGGGGCCATAATGAGCGAAGGGTTGTCATGTATATGGTCTCAGGAAGCGAGACCACACAACCAAAATCAGGGTTTCCCATGTAATGCCACCCCTAAAGCTAGTAGCCAATAAAAGAGATCCCACGGGACTAGGATACTAGGCTAACCATCAAATTATACAGGGGAGACATGAGTAGAAACCAAGCCCACTCTTTCCGTCAAATCCCCCCACCAGTCCATGCCCAAATGTGCCCATGTTAAGTAAACAAAATCACCCAAATACATAATGGAAAGCCATACCTTCAAGGTCAGGAGGCCCACCTTCAAAAATACGATCATAATACATGGGCGAGGGACCACAAGGTTGGCTCAGGTGGCGGAGATTGTGGCACATCGAGCTCTCTGGTGGCTGCAAGGGGCTATTGGTTGCCAACTGAGGACCATCTAGGAGAAAAAAAAATTTCCTATGGGTGTCACCCATAGGTGGTGTGTAACAAAACTTCATTCCAGTTGTT
This sequence comes from Pinus albicaulis, assembly GCA_034641835.2. Classification (NCBI taxonomy): domain Eukaryota; kingdom Viridiplantae; phylum Streptophyta; class Pinopsida; order Pinales; family Pinaceae; genus Pinus; species Pinus albicaulis. Next base: position 146,293,783 of record CM076582.1, read on the forward strand.
AGACTCATACTGAAAGAACTTGCTCTGATACAAATTGAAGTATGCTTGGAAATCATTGAGGGTGGGGAGGTGGTGAATCAGTAATTTCAAGTTTGCAATCTTTTACTCAACTTAATTTTCTTTTTCTATTATCTTCCTATGCAGCTAATGACTTGTATATATGTTCAAATAGTAATGATTTCTTTGTGGTTTCTAGAGATAGAGACATTTGCAGATATACTTATTCAAAATTCAAGAGCATTCACACAACATTCAACACACAACACATGAAGGCACCAAATATAAGTGGAAACCCATAAGGGACAAAACCACAAATTTTTTGATTGAAAGTGATGTGAAGGCAAGCTCCTACTCCCCAATTACATCAGATTTTCTGTAGGCTCCAACCTACAAGAGGTTGCTACCTCAAGGGAGCTCCAACTCCCACAAAGTTTTCTGCAGGTCAAACCAACAGAAGGCTCCTACCTCAACAGGCTACAACTTGTTCTTTATCAAGCTACAACTTGAAAGGAGACTGCAATCTCCTAATCACAATGCAAAGTCAATTTTTTTGGTTACCTTATATCAATTTTTGCTTAAGTCTACTGCTCATCTTCTATGCTTCTCTTCCTCAATTCAGTTCCTCTTCTACTACTTTTATCTTCTTCTCCTCACTAGAATGTTGCTCATGAATCCTCTCATACAAACTACGTAACACATAAAACTCCTTTTCTCATACTATAATGTATATTTTATAAGTATAGCTTATTGACTATTTGTATTCTATGCAGGAATACGAAATGAGTTGTCTCTTGGTCTTCTAAAGTTGTACACTTTCTGCCTCTCCATTTTCAAATCTGAAAATCAGAAATTTGTTATATAAAATAGAGCTGAAATAATATAGCTCAGCAGTGATGATTGCAAGAGACAAATCTTTGAAAAAATTAGAGATTTGTATTGCCTGCATTTTTCAAATTTGTACCATACATTTTTCTGTTCAACGAAGACATACATTTTCAGCTTATGTCTCAATATCTCATGTGCCATTTCTTATTTTAATTGTAAGCCATACTTTAAGATAACCAATCAACATGTTTAATAATGATCAGCCTTCACAATGACCAACATAGTTAGAAATGAACGGCCTTTGCACTTCACATCACTTATCATCTTTTGCATTCCAAGCAATCTTGCAACAATGGCATTTAACATAAATTAGTGTTAACACAATCAACACCAATCAGATCAATGATACCAAGCTTCCTTAACATGATTATTAGACATCAATGCCAACATTGCCAACAGATAGAAGTGTATGATGACACTTGACAGTGATGATATTGATGATACTTATTGCAGTGACATGGATGAGTCTTCTTAACAAAGTCATATGAAAGCAGCTCTGTTCACCTAGTTTGATTATCGGAAATCAGATCGTTCAGTTCACAAACGTAGATGTGAACTGACTTGAATTGGCTCCAGAAAGCCTGATGTGATTATTGTATCTGAGCTGAACATTTGATGAATATCTAATATAAGAAGAATCTGTTGGGTTTTCCCCCTTGTGGGTTTTGCCCTGGTCTCTAACCTAAATCCTAGTGTCTCTATTGTGCATGCTTTGCTTCTACTGTTCTGCTGCTTGGTCGATGTTATTGTTCTCTCTACATAATTGCTAATGATAAAATGATGTTATGAGGTGAATGTTATGTGAAAATGTTGAAAAAGTTTAAATTTGCAATTATGTACAGCAGAGAACAATCTAACACTAAAAATTAACAGAAATAATGCAACCATTGTTTAGTTTCTGTATAACCTCATGAAGCAAAAAGAAATAGCATTACATAATACCATATAAAACCACTAAGCAAAAAAAAAATGAAATGGCTAGAAATTACCAGGCCAGAAATTTTTGTGTGTTCCAACAGTTCAGCAGTTAATCTGTCGAGGATGTGTCTATTTCTCCTCAAAGCATTCTTTGCATACTGTTCTGTCTCTTCAATATACTATCACATATATATTGTGTCAGTAAATCTCCAAAAGCAAAAAACAAAAAAACAATTTTCCGTAAATATAAGATGTATTTTTCGAAAAAAAAACTTGGGTGATTGCATATAGATAATGTTCCAGAGAGGAAAGAGACCTGGGGATCACCAGTATACAACACAGTTAAAATTGGATACAAGTCTGATCTGATCAATTTCTTTGTTGATGCTGGATTAAATATCAGTTTAAAAAGGTTTCCATCATATATTCATCAACGAAGATTTTTACCCCACATTTTTTCCTTCTTTCTCCCATCTCTATACAATGTTCGATAATACTTCAAACTCTGCAGTCAAATTTTATGTAATGACTGCTAAAAATTTTGGATTTCCTACTTCATCATATTAATAGACATTATTGACCAGTCATTTAGTACAAGCTATTCCATGCTAAGCATCAGATGTATGCATCCAATCACTGTTAACTATATTCTGTACTAATAATGCAATCCAAACATAATGATGCAGTATGAAATTTCCTATAATAATCAATGCTGGTCATGCTCATGGGAATTTAATTGACTATAGTCTCTATCTTTCCTTCATGAACATTCAATGGTTCAGCTGACAGATACTGGCACTCAGCAAAGTGATGTGGCTCAGTTCTACACCCAAATAGAAAAATGCCGACTTATTGAGAACACAAATACAAAACTACAAAGAAATGATAAAATGTTTTAGAACACAAAGGCTTCAAATTAAGACATTGGCACAGAAAACTCACGTCATTAATACATGCACCATTAATGTTTTAAGCAATCAGGAAACCAGCATCTTGATTGTCTTCATTCAAGTGCAGATTTGTGTTCATCAGAAATAGGCAGATCCATAAATACAAATAATTTGTAAATAAGGATCAGGCAGGCATTTTTTAATCTTTCTGGATTTTCTGGGATCAATTTGAGACTCTTACGTCGATTATAAAACACATTTTGGCATATTTTGGGCTATTTTGTCTCATTTTCTTCTTTATATATCAAGTCATTATATAGCCAAATTAGCCCACTTCAAGGCTGAATCGAATTTCCTGTTAGGGAGGAATTCGATTTATAACTAGATGTCATGTCTCTAAATCTATTGTCCTTCCAAAAACATGCAAGCGAACTTAATCTTTTGTGCTTAGCCTTAAAAATAAAAAATATACAGATGGAAACAATGTTATTGTTTAAGCACATTGAAAAAACGAGTCTTAAAGAAGTATAACTGGCAATCTGCTTTAGTTAAAGAAACCCATTTCCAGGCCGAATAGATGGTGGAATAATTAAAAGAGGCATGCTCAAATGAAAGACACAATTTCTTACACGTGTCACTTCTCGAGTGAACAATTCTGAAAGCTCAACAGACATTTCAGCAATTTCTGTTCCAGGCTTCTCCCACTGTAAAAATTGAGAAATAATGAAACAAATTAACAACACATACATATCACAGGCACCACAAGTATGAGAATTGTATGGATCTATCTTAACTGGGACTACTATTGATTTCCTATTATACCTCATTTTTAAACAGATCCCCTTCCGGGTTGTGAAATGGAGCTTCATATGTATCATTCCATGTCAAACGAAGTAAGCCCAGCCGTGGATTTGCAGGACTTATAACTAACTCCCGGGCAAGCTGAAAAGAAATAAATGATAAAAGCAGATTAGATTTCATAATACCCTCAATTGAAAATAGTATGCTTGTTACTATGAAACACTTTAAAAGGATTCCTTGTTGTAAGTGATCACTAATATTGATGTCACACTGTACACACCTCACCTGTACAACTATCATAGAACAGTACCCACGTGGAATTTGAAATAGTATAGAAGATTATAATTCTATAACAGTGTCACTTAGATGACAAATTAATTCATATTCAGCAAAGAAAAGCACCAAAAAAAATATAAAATGAAACTAGACGGAATCATAGTTGCATGGGTATTTTATCTCTCCAGAGGCCATACTTGTGCTTGCCATACCTATATCCTGACAATATCCTTGTTTACAAAGGAAAATCATTATACTCCCACAATTAAAATGTTTTAATCCTTCCTGTATGTCCTGCTATACCCTAATGTGTCCATGCAACAAAAGACAAAAGTCAATTAAAGATGCCTAGCATGGAAAAACATGTTTCCTTGTTTCTCTCCTGATCGAATTGAGGGTATGTTTAGGAAATGTTTATTTACATAAACAAATTACATAAATTTTATTTTTTCATACACATAACACAATTCACAAACATAGCAAAATCAAACAAATCAACATAAATATAATGGTGCAATGGTTTGGCAGAAAATCAATTTGGATATTTTATATATTAGTGAACATACAGAATACATGTAAACAACATGGAGCAACCTAGTATCAGCACCCTGTATATAATACCATGATAAAAATAAATAGTTTAGCTACCTGTTACCCACCACTTCGTGGGTGATATCCCTAGGAGAAAAAGTTTCTCCAAGATGGTCCTCAGTCGGCAGCCAGCAGCCCCTTGCAGCCACCAACTAGCTCATTGTGCCATTTCTCCGCCACTTGAACTAGTCATGTGGTCCCTCACCCATCTTTCCTAATCGTATGTTTGAAGGTGGGCCTCCCGAACCTAAAGGTATGTCTTGTCATTTGGTAATTGAATATTGGGTTTACTTATCATGGGCACTTCTGGGCATGGATTCATGGGGGGATTCGACGAAAAGACTGGGCTTAGTTTGTCCTCCTGTCCCCTTGACCTCTTTTGGATGTTACCCTTGGATTTTAGTCTCGTGGGATCTCCTTTACTGACCATTTGGTTCTAGGGTTGTACTACTTGGGAAACCCCGACTTTGGTTAGCCTCCCCATTCCCTTGCCCCCACCTTAGGTCAGCCTTGGAATGATACCCCGGAGGTTGAAGCAACTGAAAAGAAAAATTAAAAGCATAAATGGCTACATTCAACAGGAAAATGTACCATAAGATGCAAAAGATGGTCGGCACAAACATATTTAACATGTGGTCAAAAGCCAATGCATAAGCTCTACTCCATACCTATGGCCATCACCCCGGTTCCATAGGCCCTAGATGAGCCTCATTTATCATTCAAGAACCCATGATTGTCCCAACCCTTGGAGGGCAATGAACTGCCCCACCAAAAAGGGGGTATCCACTGCGATATCTTACACATCATGCTCGTATCCTTTGAGCCCCAAGCAATTAATCAAAGAAAAATCATAAAAGGCTAAAGGCATATAAATAAGGGTGAAAAAATCAAGGATGGGGCACCTCATGTACCACGATTTCTCTCTCCTTTACATTATATACCCAGGTGCGGGCTTCCCTTCTTCTAGCTACCCTTGTACCTCGATATGTGGCCCAAGATTGCCCCTCTTATTCCCTATTTCGTGCACCTCTTTATCACATGCAACCACCACCTGAGGGTGTACCTTGGACATGCCATCCCCTCTAAATGTAGAAACCACTTAATAAGGTAATTGGCTAACCCACTTTGGAGCTTGGAGACATTAGCACATGCCAAAGTCCACTATGGAAGGGCATGCCATTATGAAGTGTCCACTTGTTATCCATGATTTGTAAGCTCTCCTACCCGATTACTTTAATGACTTGCTGTGCTGGAAGGCTAGGGGATGCATTGGATCTTATGCAGGATCGCGGATGGTGCCTATCCTAAGTTTGGTCTCCCTATACGGGGTCCTAACTCTCCAAAAGGCTATATTGGCACATGTAGGGTGTGTGTAGAGAACCATAGGCCTCCACAGCAGTAGACAGCACTCCATGGATCCCCATATATGTTCAGAGATTGCTCAAGATCCACCTACTGGACGAGGAAGATGCACCTGGTACACCATGCCCAGCCATCCCCACAGTTGCACAATACACTTGGCAGGTGACCCGGGACTTATACACCGATGTGGTATCATTTATTCCATCAGTTGAGCCCTTACAGATGGTCTATAGGCATATTCGACTTACTTAGAGACCCATGAGGTTATTGATGTGCCCCCACACCCACTAGGAGCACCAAAGGTTTATTGTTTGTAGAACAAGGGGCCAACCCCTTGTCCATCACTTTTGAGTGTCCTATTCATCATTATGGCACTTATGGACCTCATCAGGGCTTTTCGAGAGCCCAACGATAAACATTGTTTATCATTTGACCTCTTGAGACGCTTATTATTTTATTTGTGAGCTATTTTGTTGGGCTTGTCACCAAAAGTTAGTTACTTTGCACATTATTTTATTTAGGGGCTAATGTAGGCCCAATTAGGTAATTCGAACTCCTAATTAGTGTATAAATAGGAGTGACATGAATTCATTTTGTATCATGACAGGGATTGGATCATTCTCTCTCTTAAGAACTTTGCATTTCTTTTTTGGAGGATGAATTGGAGCATGGATGAATTTTGATGTTCGGATTGGATTTTCTTATCTTGGAGCATTATTGGCAAATGTATTGATGGTTGGATATATTCTCTTACATGTAGGTACGATATTGATGCTATTTTCTTTTACTTTTTCACATACATTGATCATGGGATTTTCGCTATTTTAGGGCTAATTGTTGCATGCACTTACTACTTCATTGTGGAATTATGCTTCTATATAACGTATCTCTATGCATGGGCCATGTTTGTTGAATGAATTGTCTTAGAAATCGAAGTTATCTTGATAAGCCATCTTCATTTGCAAGCGAAGTATAAGTGCTTTAAGGCCACTTTCTTATTTTCCCTAACATTAGACGAAGTTTCCCTTAAAGCCTCCTTGAGCTAGAAAAGAGATCCTTGTTCATAATTCTTCTTGACTCCATATCCCCAAAAGGAATTAGGCACTAATCCACCATAAGGTGATCACCTTAAAACCTTTCTCTTCACCTTTTTCCCCTCTTTTCTAGGTCTAGCCACGTTGGGCCACCTACGGCATCATTTTCCCAACAAAGTAGCCATAGAAAATTTTGATCTCCTAGCCTCTACTATGTTGGTGTGTCCTAAAGGTTTCGTCCAAATTTGAAGAAATTCCGATGGTTGGATTGTGACATATCCCAAGCCCTAGCTCTGAGATCAAACTTTGTCATAGTGTTCCCTAGGCTAGCACCTCATAGGATCAATTTGACACCTTTAAGTGAAATTTCTTGTTTCAATCCTTTCCCCTTCCTTGTTTAGGTTAATATCATCATCGGTTGCTAAACTCCCTCCCCTTAACCTAAGTTGGGTCCACTTGGCCCCATGTGGTCCCATTTCTTATCAAAGATAATTCTTCAGAGACAACTCGAGAATCAAAGTTTTACAAAGATTTTAGGGATTAAGAAACCCCTTTACAAGTCACATTCCCTTAACCTAACCCTTAAATCCTCATCTCCTTCCCCTAGAATGCCTTGTACCTTGCTTAAAGAGCAAGCAAGCCTCATTCTTGATTTTCTTCTAGGAAAGGATCATTGAAGTCATTTCATATCAATTTATTGATCCATCCTTCATAAGTGACTTCCTATATACCCGCTCTCCTCCCATCAGTGAAAGTCTGTAAAGAGTAGGGAGCCTTAGTTGAGGTGACAGTGGGATAAGTCTCCATTGTTTCCCTTGACCTAGCAGTTGTCCCTTTAGGATTCCCTTTTAGGTCCCCTGCTAGTTTGAGTGGTAACACCACCTACAATACACCATATAGAATCATCATAAATAAAACAACATGAAGTCCATATATATAAAAGAAAGAGAAGGAATTTTAACGTCCACAAGGCTAAAGATAGCATATGGGCTATATATATATGATGTCTAACAAATGACCACAAAAATTGGTCAATGAAACTGAAGACTACAATGAATACGAATGCAAGGTGGGAGTAAATACAACCCCAATATGTTTCAGGTTCTTTCTTTATGCAACCCCACTATGCTGTGAATTGTACAGAGTTGTCCATTCCGTCTTGATTCCATCCTGCATAGAAATCCTTGGTTTCTCGATGTACTCCCCCCTCCCCCTAAATTCATTCCCAAAGCAAGCTCCGCTCAAAAGCGCTAGGGGAACGACCTCGAAAGCTTCCTCTCGATTCACTCTAGTTTGGGAGCGAATTTCGGGAGCAGTTCGGCCAAAATAAAATTGCTCGCTCCCTAGTGGTTTCACAGATGGTTAAGATTCTCAACCCTAGCAGTGTTGGAAATCAATGGTAATCTTAAATTCTTAAAGTTAATGGTATCCTTTTACTTAAATTTTTTACATTACCATGAAATGACTTACGATGTTTCAGAGTAGTTTTGACCTCATTGGATTTCATATGGAGAAACTAGAATTTTAGACATCGCTTAAAATCCTGCAGACTTGATGGTTTTCAGGATTTCAAGATTTAGGGGTTTGCAATGTTTCCAACTAATTCTATCATGCATGATAGTATGAGATTGACATTTGATCAAGTGCATGAAGCCCATTAAGTACCTTGATGTTGGTGTCATTGATTGTTGAACTTCATTAATGTTGGTGGTATTGCTTATTCAATTCCTCTACCATGGCCTTAACTAAAATGTACAGTTCACTCAAAGGAAAATATTGGTTTGGCATGCTAAGTTTTTTCTACCATATTATAAGGTTGAGGAGATGAACCCTTCACTCAAACCAAAATCATTCGTTAGGTTGTTAAACTTTTTCAATTTATACCATATTATAAGGTTGAGCAGTCCAAGTCTAGTAGTCTTGAATAAATGATGAGTTTCATGAGTGATCATGTTGCTTAGTGATTTGTAGTTTTGATGTCTAGTTTTGTTGCTACTACTACTACAACTGAGTTTGCAGAGGAGTCTAAGGAGTGCTTAGACTCTAAGCGAGAAGATTTTTATGTAGCTCATGTCGATGATCCCATGTCTACTAGATGATTGTTGTTATATGGTTTAATCCTTGTTTTTATGCTTTTTATAACTAATTCATCATTATGCATGCTTTGTTAACATATATGCATAAAATATATATATATTATATAAAATTCGCTCTCGGCCCGAAAGCTTCTGAAAATTGTTGCTCCTTGCTCCTGTGTCCGCTTTCAAGCAGCCTAGATTGAGAGGATAGTCAGTCAAAGCACTGGTAGATAGCAGTGATAACTAGAGTAAGATTTGGCACAAAAGGATGGGTTATCTACACTACAAGGCTCTACCACTGTTACAAGAGATGACCATTGATTTCCCGAGTTTATTATAGAGCATGATGGTGTAAGGTATGTGTGCTTGGAAAGTTGGCAAAGGCAACATTTCATGGCAGTGAGACTAGATCCAAGGTGTGTTGGATTTGGCGTATTCCAACTTGTATGGCCCTATGTCAATGGAGTCTCTCTAGAGTGCAGGTATTTTGTGACATTCACAGATGACTATTCCAGGCGGACATTGATTTACTTCTTAAAGGCCAAGGATGAGGTCTTCAGTCGATTTCAAGTGTTCAAAGCTCTTGTGGAGAAACAGATTGGGAAGAGGATCAAGGACTTGAGATCAAATATTGGGGGAAAGTATACCTCCAACAAGTTTAAGGAGTTTTGCAAAGAAGCAGAAATCATGAAAGAGTTGACCATGCCCTGCAATCCACAACAAAATGAAGTGGCGGAGAGGAAGAATAGGAGTATATTCAGAGCACTCAAGGCCATGATCTATGATCAAGATCTACTTAAGTTCTGTTAAATTTTCCTTAGGGCTATATTGTTCTTTGCTTTAGATAATTGCATTTCTTCATTTACATATTAAATTTACCCCATAGCATCACAACATTATTCAGTTTTACAACATTATTCAGCAGCATATGCAATTATATAGAAAGAACAACATCATCATCAATGCAGCAGAACATAAAGGAACAATAGAAGAAAAGCATTCATACATAAAAACACCAAGATTGGTTGGAGACTAGGGAAAAACCCACTACGGGGAAAACCCTTTCAAATTTTTCTTCTTATTAGATTGTCATTGAATGATTCAGCAAAAGAGATTACAATAATATCTTCAACCATAATCCTATCCAGCAAAAATCAACTAAACAATATCCATCAAGATGAACCCAGCAAATAAATCTACCAAGATCCAAAAGATGATTTTAGCAAAGGTACTAATTAGATATCACTTCATCAGACTGTAGCCAACTTCAGTCATTTGCGGTCAACTGCGGTAACTGACGAAAACCAAACCCTACTTTCTAGTTGCACGGAAGACATGTTGTGCGTACGGCTGAAACACTCCAGCTGCACGAATGAGCCGGTCTGCTTGTAGTTTCCACTGAGATTTCACTATGGAAAGCCTGTGGTTGAGACTCAAACCCCTAAAATAGAAATGTGAACTTCAGACCCTGCAATTTTACCTTCCTGCAAACCAATTCTCGGTAGACCTGCCTCAAACCTGTGTGATCCAAAACCAAGGAAGAGAATAGAAGAATGCTCCATAATAATATCCAAATGAGGGTCACTTGACTTGTATTTATAGCCTTCCAAGGGTGTCCAATTTGCTTTAGGGTTAACCTGATCAAATGTGCACATATGGGCTTTAATTCAAAATTACACTTTCCCTTGTACAAATTGAGTGCTTGAATACTCAAAATTGGTCCTCTCGAAAAGTGGAATCTGGTCACATAGTTGGAATTTTTCACTAACTTCCAAATTAACACTCCCTCTTAGCTAGGGAGAAATTCCAACTGCATCATGTAATCATCGCAAGTATCCTATCATCAAATCATATCCAATCCCAAGTATCTCATTATCAAATGTCGTCATTGTTCATCTCGGTTCATCTTTGTTTATTCCTATTTATCTCTTGATTGTCCCTGCTCATATGTTCAACATTCCTGAATCTAAAAGAAGAAGAATTTGGCATCGAAGGGGAGCTTAAGATACCACACTTTATCCATCGAGGAGTCACTACTACCACCTAGAATCACTGCCAACGAGGAGCCCAATGCTACCACCCGAGAAACATCACAGAACTTATCATCAGGGAGCCCTACTCAACCTGGAACCACATTGAGGAGCTAAATCTCAACCCGAAATCCAATGATAATGAGGAAGGTCCTATGGGACACTTTGACCCCAAGTCATCTCATAGGGGACCAAACATCTTCCACACGATGTCGAGCAATAGGAGTCATTGCGTAGGGGAACAACCATCTTCTACCCTGTGTCAATGCAATGTCTCATCCATCCTATTGACCACTGATCTTCCCAAAAATGACCCCCAAAAGTCATGTGGTAGAAAACCTGCATCATAATCAACTTGGGTAACACACCTCCAAGCACTCTCTTAACCCGTTGGTCAGACAAGGAGCAGTAATCCCAACAAGCCTAGCTTCTGGGTATGATGCCAACTAGGGTATATAATGCATAGACCAAGATAGGGGAGCAACATCACCAACCATATGGGTAACGAATAAGGGTGATACCCTATTGTCCAAAGATCCCTCAACCCCAGGAGCCCTCCATCTCAATTCCACAAGTTTATTGTTTGGGGAACATGGGGCCAACCCCATGTCCATCACTTTTGAGGGTCCTATTCATCATTATGGCACTTATGGACCTGATCAGGCCTCATGGAGGGCCCAACGACATGCATTGTTTATCATTTGACCTCTTCTGAGGCTTATTATTTTATTCCTGAGCTAGTTTGGTGGGCTTGTCACCAAAAGTTAGTTACTTTGCACATTATTTTAATCTAGGGGCTAATGTAGGCCCAATTAGGTAATTCGAACTCCTAATAAGTGTATGAATAGGAGTACATGAATTCATTTTGTATCATCACTTGGATTGGATCATTCTCTCTTGAGATTTTTGCATTTCCTTCTTGGTGGACAAAGTTAGAGCATGGATGAATTTTGATGTTTGGATTGCTTTTTCTTATCTCGGAGCTTCTCAATTGGAAAATGTATTGATGGTTGGATATATTCTCTTGCATGTAAGTACAAATTTGACGCTATTTTCTTTTACTTTGTCACATACATTGATCATGGTATTTTCGCTATTTTAGGGCTAATTGTTGCATCCATTTACTCCTTAATTGTGGAATTATGTTTCTATATAACATATCTCTATGTATGGCCCATGTTTGTTCAACGAATTTTCCTAGAGATCAAAGTTACTTTTATAACCCATCTTGATTTGAAAACGAAATATAAACGCTTTTAGGTCATTCTCTTTTTCCCTAACGCCAAACGAAGTTGCCCTTAGAGCCTTCCTGAGCTATAAACGAAATCCATTCTCATCATTCTTCTTGACTCCATATCCCCAAAGGAATTAGGCAGTGATCCACCATAAGGTGGTCACCTTAAAACCCATTTTTATTCACCTTTTCTCTAAGTCTAGCCACGTTGGTTCTTCTAGGGAATCATTTTCCCAACAAAGTAACCATAGAAAAAATTTGATCTCCTGGCCTATCCTACGTTGGTGTGTCCTCGAGGTCTCCTCCAAATTTGAAAAATTTCTTACAGTGGGATTGTGAGATATCCCAAGCCTTAACCCTGTTATTGCCTACCTCAGGCTGAAGGAAGGCAGAGTTCAGGGTAACATCAAACCACGCTCAGTCTGGTAGCTAGCCCTACCAGAACAGGAGAGGGCTCTCTCCGGGTCAATCTCAGCGAAAAGTAATCAATGGGGCTTGAGATGACTGAAACAAAAGCTAATTTTAGGCTAGGTATATAAATAAAGGAGTTTAAGTTTGATTTTGGGGGGTTTTGTTGGAAAAAAGGGAAAGGCAGTGTTGGGTGCGGGGATTAGGCCTAGTTTTTGCAGAGTTCTGATTGGGGCGAGGAAGGCAAGTGTTTTGATGTTTTAAATTGATTGAATGGAAGGATCAGACTGGTGAGGGGCTGAAGAGGGCAAGAGGGTCTCAAGAGTCCTCCTCAAACAGATGAAAACATATAAAACTAAACAAAAGTTTAAGGCAGAGCACCAGCAAACTAATGAATTCTACCTTAGTCACTCATTTGTTTAATTTCAGAAGAAAGAGAAGGGAAATGGCATACATAAAACATTAATGAACTTACAATCACATGGAGAAAAACACCATCAAAAATCAGAGCCACAAGGATCCCAACAAGTGCTGCAAAACCCTGGTCTTTCCTTTGCCAAAAATGCTGAAATGAATATACAATGAGGTGCCAAACTATTCCCAAGAGTCCAACCCTGAAAATGACTCAAAAAATACATAATATAGACCAGCCTAACCCCTCTCCATGCCTTTAAGGGTCGAGCTCATCCTTCTAGGAGCTGTTTCAACCAATTCTAAACTAGGAACTGAAATCTAGGCAATCAAACAACTTGCCTCTATATGGTAGGAAACTGATTCATTCATTTAATTTTCACTTTTTAGTGAATAAATCCTCTAGAACAAGTAAAAATGTGCCAAATTTACATCATAGTCATAAAATTACATCAAGGTGGATCAATAGTTACATGAAAAAGTAAAACTAGTCAAAACTGGGTGAAATTCTGAGCTGAAGAGTAAAAAAGAGGCCAAAATTCTCTATGCGCCGCGCCCAAAATCTCTATGTGTAGCGAGCTGATTTTGAGGCACTTCCCGAAGTCCAAATTGAGCTCATGATAGCTCGTTGGAAATCCCTGCCTGTCTACTTTCCAACCCAAGTGGAATTTCTGGATTTGGATGTCATTTGCTCCTCCAAAACTTCAATCTCCCAAGACTGGTTCCTGTGTGTGCAAAAAGTGGCAGAAAGGCCATTTTCAAGGTGTTTTTGACCCTTTAGGCCACCCAGAACTTGATGAAATCCTTGGGCCATTCCTGAGCATGCATAATTTTTCATAACAAATCCAAAAATGTAAAGTTTTCCTCCAGAAGATCTCTCAAACGTAAGCCCGCGCAAGGTGGCGCTACGCGTTGGGCAGGAAAATCTGTTTTGTGACCAAAAATTCAAAAATGACAAAATTTTCTCCAAATTTGTTGAAATTTGGACTGAAGGTCCATCATCAAGTATCATGCTCAGCCAACGAAGCTTCGGCCAAGATTATGTCTTTTCACGCCTCCTCGATGCCTTCTTCATCTATGCTGCCTGAGGTGAATACGAAGAGTTTGGTGTCTTGGTCTCAATGCCAAAATATGCTAAGTAGGAGGGGACTGTGAAGAAAATAAGATAATGGGAACACTGAAGTCTTGTCAAGTGGTATTTTGTCTTTCGAAAGCCTTTGATTTGACAACTTTAGGGATGAGTGGCAGCCACTGAATTTTTAGGATTCTTGGGGTTATTTTGCAAATGAGAATAGGGATAATGATGGGAAATGAGATGGGATATAATGGAATAGGGGAGGGATATTAATGATAGTGTGACAGTGAGGAGGAAAGTCACCACAGGTGGGGATTGTGTTTTGAAGTATTTTGCACCAAAATCAAAATTTAACACTCAAACTCAAACTCTAGGGAGCAGTTTTTGACAAAATAATAGGGTTTAACTTTTGATATTACAAATTCTCCAACCAATCTTTGAAACCACACCAAACACCAGCTACGAGCAATTGCAAGGTGAGTCGAACTTACTCGGAGCAAAAGGGATCAAAAAATTGGAAATTTCATTGAAGACAGTGACAAAATTGGCTTGTCGGCTCTGTGCGCCGAGCACGCTGTATGCGCTGCGCCAGTGTAATTTTTACACTGCACAGGCCGGCTCAATGCGCCGCGCCTGCCCAGTGCGCCGCGCAACTCACTTTCACCATAGTTTGGCTTTCATACTCTGACTTCGCCCTACATGATTTTCTTCGGCTTCTTTGATGGCTCTTGTGGGCAAAGGGAGCTTGAGCTTGGAAAGACCAATGCGTTTTGATTTTTCATTTTGACAAACCCACTTCCTAGTGTTGCAGAACTTTGGCACTTTCACATAACTCTGTTTTGCTTGTTTCCTCTGATCTTGGAGCTGAATGACGAAACATTTTTTTCTATTTTCTGCAGGGATAGTTGGCATGGAATTCGGCAAAGGCGACCAGGGCTGCGCCGAAGTATTTTGACAACTGAAAAACTTGGAAAATATACATGGCATTTATTACAAAGGACAAAATGACAATTTTCTTCAAAACAGGGTTTTGAAGAAAAGTCACGATCAAGCAATATGACAGTGAAATATTTGCAATGAAAACTTATTTTGAACCTCCCTCTGCCCTAATGGCATCATTGGACATTTTTGAAGACAAAATTTGCAAAACCCTAAACCTAATGAGACTAAAAACCCTAAAAAAACTCTTTGCCCACCAAAAGACCAAACATTGACTGTGAATGACTGTAAAATGGTTTTGATGGACTTTGATGAACAGACCTGAGCCAGCAGGTACATGACACGAGGGACATGAGCGACAAGACCCTTCCGTCAGAAAACCGATGCTCCTAACGGAATGCGAATGACTGAACTGAATGAGATACCTAAAAATGAAATGCAACAAAAGAGATTTTGATCTCTGACGAAGGGATGACGAGACCGACTCTAACAAACCCTAAGACCGAACTTTGCCCTAGTGTTCCCTAGGCTAGTACCTCATAGGATCATTTTGGCACCTTTAAGTGGAAATTCTTTCTTTGATCCTCTTCCCCTCCTTGTTTAGATTAAGATCAGCATTGGTTGTTGAACTCCCTCCCCTTTACCTAGGCTAGGTCCACTTGGCCCTATGTGGTCCCATTTCTTATCAAGGACAATTCTTCAAAGACAACTGGGGAATCCAAGCTTTGCAAGGGATTTAGGGATTGGGAAACTCCTTTACAAGTCACATTCCCTTAACCTAGCCCTTAAATCTTCACCTCCTTCTCCTAGAAAGCCTTGTACCTTGCTTAAAGAGCAAGCAAGCTCCATTCTTAATTTTCTTCTAGGGAAAGGATCATTGACGTCACTTCTTATCCATTTGTTGATTTATCCTTTATAATTGACTTTCTATATACCTGGTCTCCTCCCATCGGCGAAATCCCGTAAAGAGTAAGGAGTCTTAGCTGAGGTGACAGTTGTTGAAGATTGCAACGAGGTTCGGTCTTCATAAATTGCATTTGAATAAATATTTATTGTACTTGTCAAAAGAATAAAGAAAAGAATTTTATATTATTATTAAATGACTTATTAAAGCATGGGTTTAATCCTTGGGTCCTATTATTTTAGGTCAAAGTCCCCATTGTGGACTTCTAGGATTTATTTTGAGTTTACAGAGTCGTTACAGATTTAAATAGACCCATACTGGGTTTTTGAATCATGTAATTAGGTCAAGTATTGAGTCAAATATGATTTATGGAGCCTCCACATCAAGTCGTCCTTCAAGTGATCAAGTCGGCCTCACATCCAGTAATTTGAATTCATCAGAAACCTATAAATACAGGGAGATCGAATTCATTTGTAGACATCTCTCTCACACATAGAAATTTGATATCTACTGTTGCATTGAGGAAAAAGTGTGAAGTCAAGAAAAGGGTCAATTGGAGTGTGGTTTTGGACAAGCTAAAGGATTGGAAGAAAATCGAAATTTTGGTGTTAGTCTTTCTCTCTCGCGTGCTCTAGTTTGGAAGATCGAAATCTCTCATTATTGTGTTGCTTCAGTTGCTGCCACTCGCTGCTGCCAAGAGAAGAATAGGACAAAGTTGATTTTACTGGATGTTGCTGTCTTGAGAAGTTGTATTGGTTCAAAATCGAACTCCTAGAAGCAAGATCAAAGTCTTTCCTCCAAAAGATCGAAGTTCCAGCAATAAGGTCGAAGTTCCAAGGACGAAGAAATTGTTGCATAGTGTTGTTGATGCTGTTGCCAAATTGAGGAAGGATCAAAAGGAAGGTTGACTTGGTGTGGAGGAAGTTCAATTCAAGGTCTAGAGTCTCAAGATTACTATTGAAGGAAGAATTACAGACTAGGTTTTCCCCTAGAGTGGGGTTTTCCCTTCGCTGTTGGCCTACATCTAGTGTCCTTGATCTATGTGCTTTTGCTTTGATATTTGCTTGATGAACTAAGAAGACAGAAGATAAAAAGAACATAATAAGACCTAAAGAATTTCACAAGTAAATAATCAAGAATAATAGAATCATTCTGCCTTTCTTATTCTCTAACATGGTATCAGAGCTTTGGTGAAGGAAGAAGGAAAAGGCAGTCTCAAGGATTTGATCAAGGAGATATAAGAAGTTCATTAGAGGAAACACTTTCAGGAAAGAAGTCTTCACTAATTTCAAGGAAGATGTCTAACACTGTCAAGGGAGAGCACAAGCTTAAAGAAGCTTCAAATTATAGATCTTGGAAAAAGAGGATTACCTCATCCTTGAAAAGAACAAGGTCTTCGATTTGGTAAAGGGAAAAGTGAAGAAGCCCACAGAAGACTCAAGTGTTGCAGATAAGGTAAAATTCAGAGAAATGGAATTAGTGGCTATGAATTTGAGGGTTGAAGGAATAAAGAACAACCTTGTCCCCTTAATAGAAAACATTGATCATGCCTAGGAAATGTATGAAGCCTTGTCAAAACTATTTACCATCAAGAATAATGGAAAAGTGGCAAGCTTGAAAAATGAACCAAGGACTACTAAGATGACCAAGGAGGATATTGTAACCACTTTCTTTGTGAAGATAGCAAGAATAAGAGATGACCCTCTTGCAATTGATGAACTGGTGACAGATAAAGAACTTGTGATCACAGCCATTCTAGGGCTACCACCTACTTGGAGTGCATTTGCTTCAGGTCTCAACAGTTGGAAAGAAACTCCCACTTTTGAGGAACTATGGACAACTTACAGTCAAGGAGAGTCAAGAATCTCAATGGTAGCCAACAATGAAGAAGTCTCAAATGCTTATGTTGCTCATCACAAGGAAAACTTCAAGAAGAAAGAGCCAAGGAGAAAGGTTGACATGTCCAAGATTAAATGTTATCATTGTCACAAAATGGGGCACTATAAAAGTGAGTGTCCCGACAATCATAGAAGAAAGAAAAGAGATAGAGATCATGCAAATGTGGCTAAAGAAGTATCTTCTCCCAAGAGAGCGAAACCTGAAGAGAATGACATAAGGGACTTACATTACTAAGCCCCTTGTTCCTAACTTTAGATATTTCATTTGTATATTTTTTATTTATTTATAGGTTTAACAGATTTTTAGAAGGATGTTTTCTTGTTTTATAAGTTTTTAGGTATCCCTCAAAGCTTTAAAGGGAGCCCACAAGATAAGTATCTCATTCCCTCTCAATTTTGGTTTCATATACTCATTTAAAGTTTTGATTATATTAAATACTAATCACCTTTCTACCTCTATTTCCTTGTCTAGGAATTAACATGTTGAATGCTGAAGAATTAAGATAGAAGGCCTCACTAGACAAAGCATGGGAATCAAAAGGGTTTGTCAAAATATCAAAGGTACATTTTAGATTATAAAGTCTTGTTATTCTCTTTGGTATATCCATTCTGCAT
This sequence comes from Pinus albicaulis, assembly GCA_034641835.2. Lineage (NCBI taxonomy): Eukaryota > Viridiplantae > Streptophyta > Pinopsida > Pinales > Pinaceae > Pinus > Pinus albicaulis. The sequence goes on from CM076582.1 coordinate 146,312,132, forward strand.
TACTTAATACTAACTATTGTTATTTCTAGCTCTCTTGAATCATAAAAAAAATGGATATAGATATAGATATAGATATCACCTTTCTACCTCTATTTCCTTGTCTAGGAATTAACTTGTTGAATGCTCAAGAATTAAGACAGAAGGCCTCACTAGACAAAGCATTGGAATCAAAAGGGTTTGCCAAAATATCAAAGGTACGTTTTAGATTATAAAGTCTTGTTGTTCTCTTTGGTATATCCATTCTACATTACTTAATACTAACTATTGTTGTGTCTAGCTCCCTTTAATCTTAAAAAAAAGATATAAATATAGATATAGATATAGATATATCTTGTTTCGGATGATTCATAATCCGATGAATCTACCCACCTCATCTATCTCTAATTATTAGCATAAAAGGAACCCTGAAAGGGTCTCTGGAAAACCCTAACCTAAGGGTATGATGATAATGTGTGAAATCCTAAACCTACTTAGGGTTATTAATGAAGAAATTGTTATACTAATTGATATATTGATGATGTCATGTTTGGGATTTTGGTATGATCATGAAAGCTCTAACTTATGAGGGTTGAAATGATGTTGTTCGAAATCTATAACCTTTGAAGTTTTGATAGAATAAGGGTTTGCTTTGACATGAACCGAAACCCTAAGTTTTGGTTATGTCTACAAGCAAAATCCTTGTTATGAAAAGTCCTATGAATGAAACCCTAGGTATATATTCTTTTGATTGAATCCCTAGCTTAGTCTACATCGATATATGTTTGATATACTAACATTGTCTAATCATATGATATGCTTATGCATGATGGCAATATCCTAGAAATATGTTTTGACCAAATTTCTAATGGTCATAAGTTCTAGGGTTTGGAAACAACCTCTAGTCAAAATTTGAAGTTCTAGAATCATGATTGAAAAGTCTAGGGTTTTAAATCTAAACCCTAGTAACGATTATAATTCTCTAGTATGTGTATTCATCTAAATCTATATAATGTTGCTGAGAATTTATAGATGGAGAATCTAGGGCTTACATCGAACCCTAGTAAAGTTATTTATGTGGTGAAATCTAGGATTTACATAAAACCCTAGTAGATAGTCTATCGTATGGCTTCTGAAAGTTATTAGATATCTTTATTTTTCTTATTTCTAGGGATCGCTATATGACAGAACTAATCTTTTGTCGTCTCATTTTAATTGATGATGTAATCTAGGGTTTATAACAAACCTAAGTTAAAAGTTGAAGTATTGAAGTATAGTCACTTGTTCATTATGTAAAGTCTAAATGCTTACGCTACTGTAAGTTTTTATGACTAACTTCATGCTTCTACAGAATTAGTTGTACTTGCTATCTAAGTTATGCAAGTACATCATATTGGTGAAGAAGTCAGTACAAGAAGTTAATATGATGAGAAGGATGGAAGCCATGAAAGATTCTCCAACATCGAAAGAAGAACTTATATCTCCTGACATTAAGAGGGAGCCCGGATAGAAGAACTCTCCCTGGTTAAGAGGGAGAGCACAACATAATTCTTGATTGGAGAATATATACTAGAATAAATGTTGCTACATGTGAAGTAAGAAAAGGAATCTTCTCTCAAAGATTCAACTGATAGTCCTAATGAGATTGGTTGAAGGGAAACATCGAAACCCCGAAGGTTTGCTATGATTATATATTTGAAAGTGTATTGCTAATTGGGGTATGTGTTTGTACAGGTGAATCTCTCGAACGTTTTTGATAACATGTTGGTTACCAATCAATTTGTTTGGGAGACATTGGTTATACTTGATCTGTTATATCAATGAATGTTAACGCTTTGTAAGTGAAGCATTGCCTGGAAAGACATCGGGTCGGCACGTTGTTTTGATGTCTGGTGGGGAGGGTGGCATGGGGTGGATGTGCACCTAGTTTCTTGGGTTGATGGTTAGTAAGTAAGCCTAATGGTACCTATAAAGGTTGAAAGTTTTATTCCATCTTAGTCGCACTTGGATAAATTTCCCTAGTCAAGAATCTAGTCCATGGCATTGCGTTGCCTAAATTGTTGAGTGACCAATGGATAGATTGCCCTGGTCAAGAATCTAGTCCATGGCATTAAAGTGCATAAAAATTCTTCATAGTTCACATAGTTGAGATCTTCCTTGTACTGGTGTATTATGAATACCTCCCTAGTTAAGAGGGAGTGTTGAAGATTGTAACTAGGTTCGGTTTTCATATATTGTATTTGAATCAATATTTCTCGTACTTGTCAAAAGAATAAAGAAAAAAAAATTATATTATTATTTAATGACTTATTAAAGCATGGGTTTCATGCTTGGGTCATATTATTTAAGTCAAAGTCCCCATTGTGGACTTCCAGGATTTATTATGAGTTTATAGAGTCATTATAGATTTAAATTAACCCATAGTGGGCTTTTGAATCATGTAATTAGGTCAAGTATTAAGTCAAATATGATTTATGGACCCTCCACGTCAAGTCGGCCTCAAGTCCAGTAATTCGAACTCATCCAAAGCCTATAAATATAGGGAGATCGAATTCATTTGTAGACATCTCTCAGACACAAAAATTCGATATCTACTGTTCCATCAGGGAAAAAGTGCGAAGTCAAGAAAGCGGTCAATTGGAGTGTGGTTTTGGCCAAGTTAAAGGATTGGAAGAAAAACAATATTTTGATGTTACTCTCTCTCTCATGTGCTCTAGTTTGGAAGATCGAAGTCTCTCACTATTTTGTTGCTTCAATTGCTGCCAGTTGTTGCTGCCAAGAGAAGAATAGCACGAAGTTTAATTTACTGGATGTTGTTGCCTTGAGAAGTTGTATTGGGTCAAAATCGAACTCCTAGAAGCAAGATCGAAGTCTTTCCTCCAAGATCGAAGTTCCAAAAGCAAGGTTGAAGAAACTGTTGGATAGTGTTGTTGTTGTTGTTGTTGTTGCTGCCAAATTGAAGAAAGATCAAAAGGAAGGTTGACTTGGTGTGGAGGAAGTCCGAGTCAAGGTCTAGAGTCTCAAGATTACTATTGAAGGAAGAATTATTCACTAGGTTTTCCCCTAGAGTGGGATTTTGCCCTAGTTGTCGGCCTACATCTGGTGTCCTTGATCTATGTGCTTTTTCTTTGATATTTGCTTGATGAACTAAGAAGAAAGAAGATAAGAACAACATAATAAGAACAAGAGAATCTTTCTGCCTTTCTGATTCTCTAACAACCGTGGGCTAAGTCTCCATCGTTGCCCTTGATCTAGCAGTTGTCCCTTTAGGTCCCCTACTAGTTTGAGTGGTAACAGGCTCGACCCTTGCTCAATTTATTCTACTTGGATGTTGAGTTCTGCAATCTGCTGAACCCTCGCTCTTCCATCACTGCTCTCCCACACCTTCTTGTGCTCAACTGACATGCCACCAACTTGCTCTATCTCCTCTTATAATTTTGACCTCAACCCTAATCTCCTTCTCAACAGATGAGATTAAATCGTGATCAATGGCTGAGGTTAAATCATAAGTTAACATAGGTATTTTTACTTTTTCCTAACTGTAACTTTTGGAAATAGTTAAATAAATTAATATTCTGCTAAAGTGGCACACATTTTTGCTCTTCTACTAGTCTTAAAACTTAAACAAGCAGAACACTTCTCTACTCCAATCAACAAAAAATATTATTTGAAACGATCAACCTCAATTTATATTAGCTCAGGATATTATAAACGGTTTCATACATCTCCCAAAACCATTTTTCTCTAATTTATCCCACAGATCGAACAAGTTCCCACATTAATTTACTAATTAAAAAATAAATATAAAACTATGCATGCACCTGATTATGTAACATTACTTGATAATAGATGCACAAAAGATGATGAAAATCTCGACCATAACTTCAAAAATATGCTGCTGGAACAGTATACTGACATCACATGGCATATTTCAGATTGCATATTGCGAACTGCAAGAAAGAAAGAATTTTTAATGTCCATGAGGCTAAAAATAGCCCATGGGAATTCCTGTGGTGAATTCTGATGAAACATCTAGCTATTACAAAATCTGAAAAGATGTCGATTGGTGACATATATGATGACTCACTAGCAGCTTTCTAGGAGGTCCTTGTAGCTCTATAGCTTGCTAGACTGAGAAATTTATGTTTAAATACAGCAAAACATACAAAACTTGAGAAAATGTCTAAAATAGAAAGCGCAGAAAATGAGTGTTAAAACAGATATCACAGGAAACATAGAAATGGAAGAAGGAATATGGAATATTTTTTGCATACACTTGAAATTTTTGCCAGATCATCTCGACCTCCATCAGTTATATCATCACCATATATAAGTTCTTCTGCACAGCGACCACCATGTGCTACCACCATTTGCATTTTTAAGTACCCTATAGTCGGATAACCCTTTTGCACCATATCCTCCCTAGGATAAAACACACTTAATGCAGATTCCTGTGATCAATTGCAATGTCAATGATGAATTATTTAGAAATGAGCAATAAATGTTACCATTAAAACTGAAATCCAATTAATACCATATGAGTTCACTGCAGACCAACCAATGACCAGATTTCAACGAATGGTGTGCCTTTATTTTGCTACAAAATTATATGAATTCATTTCAACAATTGAATGATCACTCTAAGTATTGACAAACAGTCAGGAATCCTCAAACTTTTGACTCTACATGTTTTGAATTGTATGAAAATCAGTGACTGCATGAAATTATATATACCAGTCATGTAAATCATTTTCAGTATTTGGTCCGAAGATAATTAACTAGGCACATGTGCACTAAATTCAACAACCACTTTGAATATGCATGCATTTTTCTCTTGTTTCAGTAAGACTAAATATCTCTAGATAAAAAGAAGAAATATAGAATGATTGTTGAAATGGAAAGAACATAAATACATTTCAAAAATTATAAAATAAAACTTTACCTTGCGACCAGGGAGCAAATGAGTAAAAGCATGCCAATCAAACCGAGGAAACAAATGAGCTAAAAGTATATGACCAGCTTCATGTACTGCGAGCACCCTTTTATTCTCAAGTGTCACCTGTTTTCCAGATTAGATAATATGTATTAAAACAAAACAAAAATGTGTGTCGTATAAGCATAGCAAGCACTAACAAAATTTTAAATTAGTTCTGGAATATTATTTCAATACGTAAACTTCCCTCTGATGATTTGAACAAGTAGATTCTAATATCTATGAAAACAAGTTATAAGAGATTGAACTACATACATTTTTTTCATATATTTGCCGCTCTTTCTCTGTAAGTTGTACCCCCATGCTCTCAAATAATTGTTTATCTAATACATCAATGATATCTTGTTGACATATTTCATCGTGACCCTTCCTTACCTGCAAATTCCATTTAGAACCTAAGAATTATTGATTTCCACTACAAACCTTGAGGTTTGTGACTTAAAATAAACAATTATGATCTAACAATTTTACAGCTATGTAGAACTAAATTAAAAGCAGAGCAGGCTTAATGAACTCGACCCACAAAATGCATGCCAACCACCATAATATTAAGCATATATAACCAACACCAGAAATTATGAAGAACTTGAGTATTCAACAAGCCAACTTCAATTCCAATATGTCTTTTACCAGTATTTAATAAAATTAATGTGTAATTTAAGGGCCACTTTCAAATCTGGTTATCAGCTCTTACTGATGTTCAAAACAACCATAACACACAGATTCACTATTGTTGAGAATTTGGTAGGGCAGTGATTAATTCAAATTCTCTTCTTGATAATTACTTGTGAGCTTACTTCTTTTACTTATGTCTTCTCTTCTTAGCTTATTATGTCTTTCATCAAGTCAATTACCACAAACACAAGAGACACAGATTTAGGCTTTTCAAGCCAGGGCCAAAAGCTCTCCCTCTTGGAGAGGAAAACCCGCAAGCAATTCTTCTTATAGACTTTCAATTGACAAGTATCATGACCATGACACAGACCCTTGACCCTTGTATGCCTCCAAGACCTTGACACTGCTTCTTCATTGATTCCTTGAACTGATCCTTCTTTCCTGCACCGTCCTGCACCGTTCTGCAACAAGACTAGAGAACTCAGTCTCTACTTGTATTCTCTCTTCTTTGACTGTATGAGATCCTTGCTTATTATATCAGCACGGTGTTTAGACTGTAGTGATGAGCAGTACAAACTATTCTGTAGCGATGAATAGTATCCACTATACTGTAGTGATATCCTTACATAATCTTATCATCATAGACCTGTGACCTTGTATTTGTCACAGTGCTGCAACTTCTCACTTTGATCACAGCCCTTTCCACGCACTTTATTACAGACCTTCTTTGCACTTCACCACAGCCCTATGCACCTTAACACAGTCATATAGTACACAGTCTTATCCGCACCTTAACACAGTCATATATCCAAGGTTATTCCTGCAATCTGGTCCGCAAGTCTTCACATATATATATGATGTTATATCTCCCTTCCTTCGCACTTTCTTCACTGTAGTAACCCTGTTCCTTATGTCCACAAACCGCAGTCTCGATCTCCTTATTCCTTGACCGAAAAACTGAGAGAAGACCGAGCTGCTGTCATGCCTTTTCTATGCAGTATATAATTGACCCTACCTGTAATTGAGCCGACCTGTCCATGTGTAGCGAGGCTGACTTGAGCACTGTTTATAGGCCGACTTGTAGAGTATATCTTCCTACGTGATGAAGGTTGACTTGAAGGGTTCTCCAACGCTGATCTTGATCATCATTTGTGTGCAATCTTCAAGGCTTATGTCACACAGTCTGGAGGCATACAAGTATGACTTGAATCTCCATAAACATGACTCTTTAATTAATACAATTTATGACTAGAAGACAAATCCCTAATAGACATCAAGAAGAACTCTACTGACCTATAATAAAACCTTGCTCATGAAACCCATGAGGCAAGCATACAAAAAATATATATTAACATGCTTTTCACATAAATATGAATACATAGTCAATATGAAGATCTAGTTAATATCTTCCAACACTCCCTCTTAACTAGAGGCATCTATAATGTAAGAATATTTAATCAGACCTCAGAGAATCTGATTGGCACGTATCCGATATCTACATCAACGTCGCATTGCTCTAGTGTCTTTACTAACACTCTCTGTCTCTGGTAATTAGAATACAACAAGTGATAAACTTCTTATAGACACCATCATCATTGTCTCTCAAGGTACATACTACTCTGTGTACCTCCCAAGTATTATAACTAATATTCTTCTGCTAGTAGCCAAATTTTAAAGAATATCGGTCCCTGACTACTCTTATCTTGAATGCCCTATCACATTCTCAAAGAGTATCGGATACCAGATGATTTCCCAATCCTCCATTTTGTCTTCCAAGAGAAGACCAGAATGATGTGCCTATCCATTCTCTCCACATCGCCTTCACTAAAACTTATGACTATTAGTCCTGGTCTATTGCATGACACATGAATTAGAGAATCATATACGTCACTCCCTCTTAACTCAGGAAGGACATAATTCAAGTTTCTTCCAAGTAAGAAACTTACCACCAAGCTCCCTCTCAACCAGGGACCTGCAGCAATAATGGTGAGACACCCAGCTGCTCATGAAAAATTCCTTCCCTCAATGTCATGGATTTCAATATTGAGGAATCTTCAAATTTTGGCTTCGTAGGGCACAGATCATCCATCACTTTCATCCACGAGTCATGTCAACCATCAGAAAGTGATTCATCAGTCTTTCTCATCTGGTCCACCTTTATGCCATATTGCTTTCCTTTGAATCATCTCCCAAGGATCTTACATCCTTCCACATGATTAGCAACCCTGCATAAACTCATCCAGATAAACATATACATATGAACCTTTAAATCAAAAGTTACCTTAGTGATGATCTTTCACCATGACATCTTCCTATAGGCATCGGCATCCTCTATTCAGATTGACACATCTCCTAAAGATATGTTTTTTCAAGGTTCTTCTTGTTTACCATACTTTTATCAGAGTCCACATATCTTCCCAGGAGATCTCCTAGTCACATCTTCTTAGCTTCCAGATGATAACCTCCTCTTGACACGGTTGCACTTCATGATCTCTTCCTTGCTTTCCCCACACAACTTTATTCCCAGGAACTTCCAGTATCCAGTTCCTTGTCTGTATACAACCACCTCATATTCCATATGAGGACATTTTTTTTATCTGCTAGTGGCAACCTGTGCACTAGAAGAGATTCTTCTTCCTTTGATCATACTTCTAAAATAGAAGTTCATTACCTGCAACCATATGACATGCTTTCACAGCATCCAGTGTCAGCACATAGACATATGCATGTATCTCATCCCATTCCTTTTGAGTCATCCTGTAGCAATTTACTAGAATGAAGAACTTCATTCCCTTAACCTGCTTCATTAATATGTCATCATATACCAATCCCAGAATTCTTGATAAAACCTTTTGCTTTCTTTCTAACTAGTGAATCCATAGAGAACTCCATTACAAAAATGTCAGCACCTGTTTTCATATTGATTATTGAATAATGACCTCTGATCTTGATGACTGCCTTCGATCAATGTTATTATCAATGAGGTTTCCAGGAGTTACTTCTTTAAGTGCTCCTTCCATGCTTCTATCATGATGTTATTAATACACATTGCTTCCTATCATACTATTTTACATCCAACAGAAAATCACTTAAAGAGGAAGATTTTCTCAATAATAGATATCTTTTGCTTCTTCTTTCTTAGATTTCTTTGCATCGGGTCGTCCCTTTCATCTGTGACATGGACTTCTTCCTTTTTCCTCTTGTCCACTATATAATTCCATACATTGGGTTGACTATATAGTTAACTACATAGTGGCCATATAAAAAACAATTAAATTTAATTATATATATATATATATATATATATATATATATATATATATTCCCTAAAGTCTCACCTTCAAGGGTTAAAAAGTATTAATTGAAGCAAGGGAATTATTAAGTGAGATATATATATATATATATATATATATATAAGGATAAAAGGAAATTATCAAAAGATAATATAGCAAAAAGTTAGTTTATATATATAAAGGGGAGTTTATTAAGTGGGAATTTCAAAAGTTGATTTTAGAAAAAGGGAGTAATTAAAAAAAAAAAGAGAGAGAGATAGTAAAAATTTGAAATGACAGAATTTGTTAGGAAGGATTAATACTAAAGTCTGAAGGAATAAAGTTTTGAAGGTTTTGAAGAAAAAAAAAATATGGGGTTCTTTGCAATATGTCCTTTTTGTTCACAAAGATATCCTAATTGTCCAGAGTCGTTCAAAAATCAAAACATTGTCTGCATAAAATGTTGCAAATCTTTTACCTTAATTGAATGTCTAAATGATACAAAAAAACAAACATTAGCAAGACAAATGAAAGAATTAATGGCAACAGTTGGGAAACAACATACAAATGTTAATTGTTAGTGTCAGTTAATTCTACCTGTCACCAGTGATCAAGTGGGCTCTTTCAAAAAATTTGTTCGGGTGTCTAGTAAAATTTTCATGGTTTCAGTAGGTCTTCAAATAAAAATTTGGTCACTAGCTAGTGGTGTCTAGGACTATTACTGCTCCTTCCACAAATTTCACCTACTGATGATTACCATCTCTCAGTTGGATGGGTCATCATTACAAGGTCTTCATATTCATTTCAGTTAGGTCTCCATGGTACTCATTCAGCTCAGTGCCACCATTAGGTCATTAGGGTTCAAGTCACCAAAATCCCATCATTTCAATTGATAAAACCGACAAATGAAGTAGTAGTAATAGGGATTAGCTCAATAAAGTTTGTTTCATATGTAATTTTATTCAATCATGATGTAATAAGTTCTATTTGTTCCAAAGCTGCATAGTTTTCAAAGAAAAAGTGAAAAGCACATGGTGGGCCACCACCACACCACAATGAAGAAAAGGACTTCCAAGCTACAAACAAACCAAAAAGAGCTTTCATTTTCTCTTTTCATCTTCAAGAGACTTATCTCCACCTTGAAAAAACCACTTGCACCCTCAGAACAACAATTTGTGTGCCCAAGAGTGCCATTTCTCCTTGCGCTAACATTCTGGCGCCATTGTCAGGGAACAAAGTGATAGATCTTCCCCCAGAAAGAACAACAAGGATCAGATCTAATTGTTGATGGTGAACAGTGATCAGGCACAAGAAGGTTGTGCATCTTTCACCTGGGGACTCCATTGTTCAAGAACCGGTAGTTTGAAAAAATTCTTGGTGACCTCATTGTTGTCAAAATCAAGGTTGCAAACAACGCAATTTAATCGCGATTTTTTCCAGCCGATGATTTTATCGGCGATGTTTTCCCGAATTTTTGAAAAAATGGCCGATCGCCAAAAAATCGCGATTCAATCGGAAAAAATCGTGGCATGCTAAAACAGCGCGGTTATAATGCGATTTTGATGTTTTTTTTTTCATTTTCACATGGACAGGTTTGGTTATGAGAGCTAAGGAGTGAAGGAGGAGAGCCAAGGAGAGAGATACGTGATCTACAAGCCCAAGATTGGACAAAAGTGAAGAATTTCTTGCAAGCCAAGCGAACAAAAATCGAATTTGGACCAAGTATCTCCGGCAAAACGTTTTTTCAGGTATGGGCATCAAATTTGACCCTTTTTTTTTGTTTTTTTCTTGTTCTTCCATGGGTTTCTATTACCCATGTATTTTTCATCATTTGTGATTGCATTTGGTTGTGTTTTTTTTTTTCTTGTTTTTTTTTATTGAGAGGAGGGGGTTTATTTTGGTCAAAAATGCAAAAAATTGTTTGTTAAATTTTGTTTTTTATATTTCTTCTTGTGCTCTTAGTTTCTTCCCATTATCTTTGCTTGTGTTTCAACATGTATTTTTTCCCATTATTTTTGCATTGATTTGAGGGTTTTTTTTGTGAAAAAAATCAAAATGTTGTATGTAAAATTGTAAAATTTTTTATTTTATTTTTTAACTTGCAATTTTTCTTGTGCCCTAGGTTCAAATTTCAACGTTCAAAGTTCAAAGTTTCCAACATGCCAAGGAAATTAGATCCTTTATGGGAATTTGGTGAACCTGATCAGGGGTTTGCTTGATCAAACTTGACTTGCAAATTATGTGACAGGGGGGGTATACAGGTTGAAATACCACCTAGCACAAATTCTTGGGCAAGAAGTAGGCCCTTGCACAAACACCAATCCAGAAATAATCAAAAGAGCCATGAACTCATTGGGAGAAATAGAAACCACTAAACTCAGCAAAGCAGCTCTGAAGAGTCAGATATCAGGGTTTGGAGTTGACCGTGAGAGTGGTAGTGGCTCTTTAGCATCAGCCTCTTCTACAGGCAGCCCCGTAGTTGCCTCCTCATTTTTTGCTCCTAGAACCACTCACGGGGCACAGCCATCTATCTCCTCCCTTATTAAAAAAAAGGAGAAGGAAGAAGCTGATAGGTTGTTGGGCAAATTGTTTCTTTGGAGTGATATTCCTTTCACTGTTGCCAGGAACAATCCATTTTATCAAGCTACGATTGATGCTATCGCTGTTGTTGGCCCAGGATACAAAGCCCCTTCATATGATGACTTTAGAGGGCGCATTCTGCAAAATGAGAAAGCTGACTGCACCAAGAGATTGGAAGAGTTAAGGGCATCATGGGAAGTCACAGGATGCACTGTGATGTCAGATGGTTGGACTGATCAAAAGGGTAGGACCCTTATTAACTTCTTGGTCATTTGTCCCAAGGGGACAATGTTTATGAAATCTGTTGATGCATCTGCACATGTCAAAGATGCAAGATTATTATGTGATTTATTAGATGTGTTCATTTTGGAGGTTGGGCCCCAAAATGTTGTCCAAATCATAACGGACAACGCTGCAAACTATGTTTCTGCTAGCAAGATGCTTATGGAGAGGTATCCGAGCATATTTTGGACACCTTGTGCTGCACATTGCCTTGATTTGATGTTGGAGGACATCGAAAAGATTGATTTTGTCAAAGAGATTGTAGAATCATCAAAGAGAATCACAAAATTTATATATAATCATGCATCTGTGCTTCATTTGATGAGGACATTCACCAACAAGAAGGAGTTGGTGCGGCCTGCTATTACACGATTTGCCACTACTTTCATATCTCTTCAATCCCTCTTGAATTCTAAGTGGGATTTGAAGAGAATGTTTCTTTTAGATGAGTGGCGTGCTTTGACTATCAGCCGCAAATCAGAGGGAGAGGCCATCTGCAGGTTGGTGTCATATCAGAAAAGTTTCTGGGCTGGAGTGGAAGAGGTGTGCAGCATTACTGAACCTTTGGTAAAGGTTCTTAGATTGGTGGATGGAGACAAGCCCGCAATGGGCTACTTGTATGAGGCCATGGATAGGGCCAAAGAAGCTGTTCGCAACTATTATGATGATAAGGGTGATGAGGGGTTTCAAAGACAACTTCTTTTATGGGAAGTGATTGATGATCGATGGAACAACACACTCCATCGTCCCATTCATGCTGCAGGGGTCTTCCTGAACCCCGCATTTGCTTATTCATGTGGTTTCCTATTTGATGCTGAGGTCATGGATGGCTTTTTCACTTGTGTTCAGAAGATGGTGCCAAATCCATCACAACATGCAGAGATATCCAAAGAGATGGAGGTATACAGAATGGCAGGTGGCACCTTGAGCTTTGACATGGCTGTCCAGGATAGGACTACTAAAATGCCAGGTAAGATTTTCATTATTTTAAAATTTTTCTTATGTTTGTAACTTTATAAGTTTATCTTATTTGTGGTAACTTGTAACTTGTAGATGCATGGTGGAGGAGCTATGGTGGCAGATTACCAAAACTCCAAAAACTTGCCATTAGAATACTCAGCCAAACATGTAGCGCTTCAGGATGCGAGCGCAACTAGAGTGTATTTGAAAAAATACACACCAAAAGGTGCAACAGGTAAAAAACTTAAAATATTCCAACTGATTTTTTGAATTCATTAAATATTTTGTTTTAAATATTTAATTTATTAATTTATGACCCTTGTACAGGTTGGAGGCCCAGCGGCTCAATGACATGGTTTACGTCTACTACAATCTTAGGTTTACGTCTACTACAATCTTAGATTGTGGGTGAGACAACTTGAGAAGACACCTGATATGGAGGCCATCTCTTTAGATGCGATTGACACCACCGCTGAATGGAGGGTTGAGGCTGAGAGGCCTGTCATGGAGTCAGCCCCTGATTGGATAGAGCAGGAGGTAGTGGAGGGGGAGGAGGAGCAGGAGGAGGAGGTGACACCACCTACCACTACTACCGGTAGAGGACGTGGTCTGCCTCCTTTAGCTCCTAGTGCTTCAGGTTCCCATTCTGGTGCTTCAGTTTCTACTTCTAGAGCACGACAGAGCCCATTGCCAGTCCCGCCAGCTTCTTCATCTAGAGAGAAAGGCAAAGCTGTTGTATTTTCTCGCAAGAGGGGCAGAGGAAATCAGTAGTATAGGACCATAGGTTATATGGTGCATTGACATTCCTTTGTATATGACATTATGACTCATGATATGAGATACATTATTATATTTTTTGTTGATATTTTGAGGCCGAGTTGACTCTTGAGACTCAGGACTTAGTATTCAGGACATGATTCAGTTTTATGTGTGATGTAGCACTAGACATGATATTACACATCTTATATATTAGTTTTTTTTTCATATTTATGTGTCAATACATTTATTTTATGCTGTAGATGCTTTAGATATTAAAAAAATTGAAAAAAAATGAATATTTTTGTATGTGCCGATTTTTTCCCGATTTTTACGATTTTTTCCGATTTTTCCCCTCGCCGATTTAATCTCAGTCACGATGTTTGCAACCTTGGTCCAGACTCCATATGCTTCACTATGAATTGGTGCAAGAGCTTGAGAAGTTTGCCTTGCTTTTGCATTAGGTAAGGACTCTTGATGATGCTTCCCCATTACACAGCCCTCACAATCACTGCTAGGTCGTTCAGTCCATGGAGGGTCATCAACCATATGTAGTTGACTCATATGTCGTACATCATTAATCGGTGCGACTGAGACGTTGACTTGATAACATGCTAGTGTCTTCATCATTGGCTATCATAACAACAAACCCTTTTTTCTTTGAGGAAGGAGTCATCCTTAACTTGTACGTATGTTCAGATTCGTCACAATATCCCAGGGAACCCACCTTGAAGCCAAGTTGCACGAAATGCCAAAACGTCTGGAGGTTTCCGAAATGGGTATGGCTGGAAATGCAACCCCCCAAAAATGGAAACGTCGGACGAAAAGTCATATATATATATATATATATATATATATATATATATATATATATATATAAGTTAATAATGCATTTTGCAAGAAAAAAAAAGAATGAGACATATAAATGACTTTCTAGAAGGCAAACCCAGTCTATGTTAACTCTCATAGATGATTAAATGATTCAAAATTATCATTTATAAATGAGGTTGTACATCCAAGATTCAAATATCAGCCTTTATATGAGGCTTTACATTCAAAATCAATGTTTATACGTGGCTATAAGTGCTAAAAATGAAACATAACATACGCTAATGACAAGTACAATAACATATCTTATAATCCTCAGCTTCATTTTTATTAACAAAAATAGAACAAGTTGCTTTTTTAGCAGAACTAGAGCATGGATTGGTTAGAGATAAATTAGTTTGTGGAGTGATTAGACATAAAACTTAGTGTTATATTAAATCTATTTTGGCCATAGAAGGGCCCCACAACCTTCTTGGGTGCTTGAGTGAGCCCGCAGAAGCAAAAAAGTAATGGAAATGGGTCAAAATTGGCCAGAAACAGAGCAGAATTGGACCGAAACGCCATAGAAACGTATCAGTGGCATTTCCAAATCAGGAAATGCCACCAAGACAATTCAGCTGGGTTTTGGCGTTTTGGGGAGTTTCAGGTACAAGGACGCCACCTCAGGGGCTGTTTCCTGCAACATAGCCTTGAAGCCATCACTTTTCCTTTACAACCCACTGATTTGGCTGGAATTCCACCTTTTTATTGGTATGTGTAATGTGGTAAATAGAAAGAAAATTTGGTTCAACACTTGGAACATGAAGAGCATCTCCAAACTTAGTTGTAATAATGATGACATCGCCACAACCCACAACATGTGTCATTGAATTGTTGCCAATAACCACTTTCTTTCTATTATGTTGTTGGCCTATAATTAGAAAGAAGATGGTCATGTGTTGGGTGGCTCCAGAATCAACAATCCACTCTTGCTAAGAAGAAGACCAAAGTGCAAAGTATACTTCCAAATGCGCACTATTAGGAGATGCAACATTCTCATTGAAAGGGTATTTAGTGCCTATTGTAGATCTTGCAAGCCCTTCAGTTTTTTGAAGACAAGTAAGGGAAAACTTGAATAGATGGCCCTTCTTATGACAACAACCTCATATGACTTTTTTCTTCTTTAAGGATTTTGAGTATTCCTCTTTACCTTTTTCGGGCTCAAATTTAGAAGGGGTTGAGACAACCTTTGGACCGGGTTGATCTCAAAAGGGAAACTCACCCATATTCCTCAAAGTAATTTGACGCTGAATGAGATTAGAGAAAACCTCTTCAAGAGTAGGAGTTATGAGATCCTTGAAAATAAAGAAATGCTATAGAATATAGGATCAAAAGATCGATTGTTGTAGAGATCTTATTTCGAGAAACACTTACATATTCCAACTCTGATTTGTCATTTTTACTTGCTTGAATAATGTCGGTCTTCAGGTATTTGAACTTTGCAATATATTCCTCAGCTATGTCGAAGTCACCCATCTTTAGGTTGGAGAGTTTAGTTTCAAGTCAGTGGACTAGAGTAGTGTTTATTGTTGCAAAAAGACTTTTGAAGTTATTCTAGATTTCCTTTGGACCTTTGTTATCCTTGGCATGATAAATGCAATTAGGCTTGACATAAAGACTGATCAACCTAATAGCTTCATCCTTCTTCAAACATACGAAGTTATCATGGTCATCATTTTCAGCAGGAAGCAACCGGCCTGGACAAGTACATCCCTACACCTTTGCTTCTAAATAAGGCAATCATTTGATCTAGCCAAGAATGATAGTTGTCCCCATTTAGATGGGGAGACAACCTCTTTGAATCCATAAACTCAACAACAAGAAGATAAGGCTCCTTATGTAATGAAGACTTTCGAAATTCTCTTTTATCGATCCAAATGGTACCAAGCCCTAGGAAACCTTAGGAATGAAGGTGTTGACCTTAAATAAGAGTGAGAAGCACCGAATAACACCCTAGAAGGAAGGTGTGATACTAGTTCTGCATTGTAACAAAGATTTCCCTAGCCAATAGTTTTTGTATCAGGCAAACGAATTGAGAAAGTATGGTTAACATTTGCTCTAGTACCATGTTGAGTTTTATAAGGGTCAATAAAAGAATCAATGGAACCTAAGTTGCACAAAACATGGAAACATGTACAAGTTTCTGAAATAGGAATGCCTAGAAATGTGAAACCTCCCCAAAATGGGTATGTGGGGAAAACACGGTATATAAAATATACAAAAAATAGAGATACATAGTTTTCTTTAAATAACACATTATCTTTCAAGAAAATAAGAATGATACACAAATTACATTTTAAAAGGAGACCCATGTCTATATTAACTGTCATAGATGATTACATGATGCAAAGTCCCATAGCTTGGCGGTCTTGACTAATGTCCCATACCCTTATACGTGATAGAATCCAGTGGAAAGGCTACAATCATGCCAACCCTGAAATCCCGAAAATTGATAAATTTGCTGAATTCTTAACAGGATGTGAAATGCTACTTTCTCCATGTGAAGTTCGATCATTGATGACGTTGGAACCTCTCTCAAGCATCTTGAAACAATTAATGGTATTGTTAAAAATGATAAAATCTAAGTAAAAGTTGACATTCTCCTTTATCTTACTTTTTCTATTCATTCTCCTTTATCTTACCTTTTCTATCCTTTTACTTTAAGATTTAATATTAGTATGTTACCATTAATTACCAAGGTAACAAGCTCCTCAAAGCCGAATCCTTATTTTGTCTTAAAGGGTGTTTCGCATGGAGTCATGGACAGGGTGATATTTTTCTAAGTGTCCCATTATCCATACCCCTCTTGGGCACTTAAATGGGCCTAGAATCTTCTAATAAGGTGCCTAAAATGTCACTAGAGATGGCTGAAATGCCTTGGAAACAGTGCTGGCATTATTCATTATTTCTAGATTTGGAAATGCCATATGGTATGGTTGGCAATGTTTCCAAGGTATTTTGTACCCTTTTGGGTATTTCAGGTACTGGGGCATGGCTGAACTAGGCATTTCCTACAGCTTAGGATGGAACCAAATCTCACCCAAATTTTGAAATAGCCTCCTTACAAGTACTCTAGAGAGTGCAAAAGCCAGGCACAAGTGCTGAAAACAGAAATACACAAGTGCACTTAAGAAAAAGTTTCCAATCCAAGCGAAAACACCAAAATTAAGTGCCCTTAGGCTTATAACTCTTTGTATTTTGGATCAAGAAGATCACAAAATGTGATGTACAAATGAGAGCTTTAGTTGTGTATTTAATATTTATGCACAATTCAAGTGAGGTCTCCCTTCGAGAGTGGGTTATGGGTCCACAAGACAAGGGCACACACCCTAAGAGGGTTGTTGAGCCTATATTTCAAGTTTGAGTAGGTCAGCCTTAACTTCACCTTGTATTTCAATAGTTACAACTAGATAATGATACATATGAATGGGCTGTGGCTATATGTACAGATTACAGCTATAATTCCAATATTTTTCTGAAAGGACCCTGTTTCACCTTGAAGAGCTCAAGTTCACTATCAATCGATTTTAGTCAATAAACAGTTGTGGCGAAAAAGAATGTCACTGGAGTGCAAACGCTACACCAATTTGTCTCACTAACCTCTAAATACATGCCATTGGTTTTAAGCATCTGTAAAATTAAAAATGATTTTAAAGCATGCCTTGCAGTCATCAATATCTAGACTGTGAAGGACATACAAACTTGTTTATTGTGAATTACTGCTATAACTTTGATCTATACTTAATTTTCTAAATGTGCAATGACATGTCCGTCTGCAGGAAGTCAGCCAGTTCCTTTTAGGTGTCAATTGTGGCAAATTTGTCTCACCCTTGTCTCTGTCAGAGACAGTACTTGCTATATCCAAAGAATCATCTTTTGACTTGCAGCTAATTACAAAAGGGAACTATTATCTTGATATGTGATTCTGCATGAAGTTTTAGCTTCAAAATTTTCTTTTCTACCTTCTTGGCAAAATTAAATGAAATTCAACCATTTTTTCCTCCTTTGGTTGCATGAAAGGCATATCGTTTCAATGCTGAGCCAGAGATGATGCGAGATCCTCGCATTGTTCGTGTTGGTCTTATTCAAAATTCCATTGTTCTTCCCACAACTGCTCCATTTTCAGAGCAGACAAAAGCCATCATGCAGAGGGTTAAATGTATGATTGAAGCTGCTGGAGTTGCTGGTGTAAACATTATCTGTCTACAGGTAAGAGATGAAAAATGTTTTCCAATCTAGCCATGTGCAAAATTAACTCTGAAAGTCTGGGATGCATATCTCAGGAGGCCTGGACCATGCCATTTGCTTTTTGTACGCAAGAAAAGAGGTGGTGTGAATTTGCAGAAAGTGTGGATGGAGAATCAACTCAATTTCTGAAGGATCTGGCACAGAAGTATAACATGGTGATTATCAGTCCTATTTTAGAGAGAGATATGAATCACGGTGAAGTTATCTGGAACACTGCAATAGTCATAGGGAATCATGGCAACATTATTGGTAAACACCGTAAGGTAATAATACAATTCAGACTCATAAGTCCCAGCATCTTTTTAATGTCTTGGATATATCGTAACTTCTAAAAGTCCTTTATCCAGGTTCTTGCATCTGTTGATGGTGCATGAAGCTACAAAATGATAGCTTTTCTTGTATAATTCATCTGTATTTGCTAGACCAACACCTCTGTTGGCTTGTCCTTTGCAGAACCACATTCCAAGGGTTGGTGATTTTAATGAGAGCACTTACTATATGGAAGGAAACATGGGACATCCTGTGTTTGAGACTTGCTATGGGAAGATTGGGATCAATATTTGCCATGGAAGACATCACCCTTTAAACTGGTTAGCATTTGGGCTTAATGGAGCAGAGATTGTGTTCAACCCATCAGCTACTGTTGGGGGTCTCAGTGAGCCAATGTGGTCTATAGAGGTGAATTCCATTTACAATCCTGTTTTGTAGCAAAAGATTTCAACTGAATTTGAGATATTTTCATAAATTAGTGGCAGTTTGCCACTGGTCTTCAAAAGTATTTCTGCACCCATTAAATATCCATGCATTTCCACAGTTGCTGCCTACTGTTGAGTCTTGAAATGAACTACTGTGATATGGATCAATCATAAATGACGGAAAACTTCGTCTCTGTTAAGCGATGTGAGGGCTTGAGATCATATTAAATAGGAAAAATTTGGACTTCATGTTGCATAAATCTTGTACACCAATAATAACAAGTGAAATAGCCATTCTGATTTGTGTATGGGAATGTATCTGCAGCTCGCAATGCAGCCATTGCAAATACCTTTTTCGTTGGGTCTATAAATCGTGTGGGAACTGAAGTGTTTCCTAATCAATTTACATCAGGTGATGGAAAACCTCAGCATGCAGATTTCGGTCACTTCTATGGTTCGAGTTACTTTTCAGCTCCAGATGCTTCTTGTACTCCTAGTCTTTCTTGCTATCAAGATGGCTTGATTATTGCAGACATGGATCTCAACCTTTGCAGACAAGTAAATGATAAGTGGGTATTTCGCATGAAAGCTCATTATGATATGTATGCAAAGCTATTAGCAAATTACCTTGACCCACAATATAAACCACAAATTATCGCAGATCCATTCTTGAAGGAGTAACCTCAATAATGTTTCTTTATCCAAGGACAATCTTCATCAGCAAAGAATTTGAACCATTTGTGCCTTATAATCCCATTGCAAATGGGAAACTTTCAAACAAGCTCCAAATTGATAGTGCTGTAAGACTTAATAGCATGCAGAAGTTAGATAAAGACGAAAACCAGACAATTTCAACTTCCAGTCACTGCATTCAGACATGTTTTCTTAGACATGTATACCGTTATCTTTATTAGCTGTGAGGACTTTGGAAGGAAAAAGTGAATAATGGTCAGTTTATGTGGCTTTATGTGATGCAAAAGGATCCAAATAATGAATTTTTGAAAGAAGACATTGACAGCCACACAAGGGATGCTTTCTCAAGCTGGCATTGGAAAAACTGATGCAAGACTGTGTTTCATCTCTCATTTTATCTGCATGTTGGAATGTATCGAGTGACCTAGGAAAATATGATGTGGGGAATAAGGAATATTTCTTTAAAGAGCAATTTTCTGAAAATATGATAATTGCTTCTTAATAGGGATAAACTTCCTATGGAAACACGAAATTACTGGATAAGAAGCATTTTCCTGAGAACATACACATTTCTTTTTTTATATAGATAGATTCCCGATGGAAACAAAACAATACCAAATTGCAGCTCTTCACCTGTGACGTTTACTGCCTTTAAATGTTGAATGCGGTGCAATTTCAAAATTTCAAATCTTATTACTCCTATTTAAGTTTCTCTGTTTTTGGAGTTTATCCTTCGCTCAAAAGTGTGAAGTAAGTCCAATTTACTTCCACTTCAGACATTAGGCCTCTGTAAAATAATAGCCAATATTTCCAATATTTTATCTTTGCCAATATCTCTAACGAAATGATATCAAAGAGTTACAAAATTTGTTCTGGAAAACTTATTGAGCACCACTACTACTGTTAGAAAATAAATTGTACAATAAGAATTTGATTGGCGTAAAGCGTTTTCATTGCTGCACAGGAAGGAAGATTGTGGCAAATAGTGTGAAAAGTTAATGTTTTTAGGCTTTGGCATCTTCGGAATCTCCTGAACTTGCATAATGTTCTATATATAAAATAATAGGATGTTTTTCCTGCTTATTTTTTATTATAATAATTTTTACTATGATCTTTATTTATTTTATTCGTTAGACAACGATTTTTCGATAATTAGTATTATGGCTGATGCATTCAATCTTTGAGAGACATGTAGTATGGTTGGAGACATTCTCATTTATCATTGGTTATACTTGAAAGTTGAATACATTAGTTTGGAGTACATTGCAAAGCTCCATCAACATAACCTGGCTTTCTCTGTATGGTATTCTAGAAAGGCGAAGGAACTTTGTGTTTTAGTTGAAAAACGTGTTCTGATTTCTGTAAGCAGAGAATTCGAAACTGAATTCCAGCAAGCAGGGAAAATCAAACTTGAAGTTGAAGAAGGAAATAAATCTCAACTATTTAAAAAATAATCACCCAAAAACCAAAGGATTGTTTCTTCTTTCTTTATAAGGAACCCAAGAGACGATGAAAAGGAAAATCAGAGTAACTTCCTCTGTCTGAAGATGAAATAGATCAGCTCCTGAAAAGTCATGTTACAACCCAAGCTAATGCAGGTTTGCAATGTTCACATAGTCAAGAATGTGTTAGTGAAACTTCTTCCATTTTTTAAAACGAAAATTAGTTTAAATGATGAGAGTCATGAGACTGATGAAACTATACAGGAAGTTGTTGTGAGTAAGCCAATTTGTGATGATGATTTCCTACAAAGAGATCAGCTAAAAGGGACTATTTTCTTTCATGAAGATCATAAGGCTGTCATGTTTAACAATCTTGAAGAATTTTTTATGTTCAAAGATGAATTAGACTATGAATGGAAGGAGAATGAGTCTAAGATAGATAGTATGCCAGAGATAGAATCAGAGTTGTTCATGCTTGAGAAATTTACAGCCAACACTCAGATAGCAGAAGGGCATACTTCCCTATGCCTTCATATGGACCAACAACCAAGTATTTTTTCAGATCAAAATGAAGGGTGTGCTTGTGTTTTTGCTAGATATCAAGACAAGGTAACATTTCAAGTTATTGAAGATCCTTACATCGATTTGTTGTAGTCAACAGGAAAGATGTATTTTCTTGTTTTCATGGACCACAAGCACATGTTCAGTAGACACTTGGAGTGGCCTAGTTTTTATTTTTTCTGCCTGCACGAAGAAAATGAGAGCAAAATTCAAGTAAGTGGCCATCTGCTGGATTGGTTAGACCAGAAGGATCACTTCACATGATTGTACATATGTCTTCAGCGGGCAAGTAGTTGTCATCGGGATTTGAAGCCCTCAAGTCTCGGTGATACGTTGTGATCAAATAAGTATAGTAAGTTTTTGTTTCAGTCCGAGTGAGTTCAGTTTGTCAGTCGGTTTTCTGTTTTGAGTTTAATTTTTGGATTTTGACTACATGCCCAATGGTAAGGCTACTTAGTCCACGGTGTTCTTGACACCTCCAAGGAGTTGCCATCCCTAGTTGAAGCCAATGTTAGTGTCAGTCAGTTCTGCCTGTCACCAGTGATCAAATGGGCTCTGCCCAAATTTTTGTTATCGTGTTGAATCACATTTTCATGGTTTCAGTAGGTTTTCAAATAAAAATTTGGTCACTCGCTAGTGGTGTCTAGGACTATTACTGCTCCTTCCACAAATTCACCTACTGGTCATTACCATCTCTCAGTTGGATGGGTCATCATTACAAGGTCTTCATATTCATTTCAGTCAGGACACCATGGTCCTCATTCAGCTCAGTGCCACCATTAGGTCATTAGGATTCAAGTCACCAAAATCCATCATTTCATTGATAAAATCGGCAAATGAAGGAGTAGTAATAGGGATTTGCTCAATAAAGTTTGTTTCATATGTAATTTTATTCCATCATGATGTAATAAGTTATATTTGTTCCAAAGCTGCATAGTTTTCAAAGAAAAGTGAAAAGCACATGGTGGGCCACCACCACACCACAATGAAGAAAAGGACATCCAAGCTACAAACAGACCAAAAAGAGCTTTCATTTGCTCTTTTCATCTTCAAGAGACTTCTGTCCACCTTGAAAAAACCACTTGAACCCTCATAACAACATTTTGTGTGCCCAAGAGTGTGATTTCTCCTTGTGTTGCGCACTCGCTGCACTTTTCCAGAGTGTTGTGTATTCTGCTTTAGGAGGCACAAAACTTCATTGCATATGGATCCTTCATCAACAGCAAAGTCCAGTGTATTAGTGACAAGTGAGTGGGCATCCAAATCACCTCTTGTGTCTTCATTTCATGCTTGGAAAGAGAAATTCACTTTTTCTAGGCTTTCTAGTACATTTGCTTAGTTTCATGTTCTCATTGACAAATTGTTGAGTAAAACCATGAGATTGAAGCTCAATCACCTTCCCTCACTTGTTATACACCTTCCTAATCACTTCCCATCACTCCTATCCCTCATTTTCACTATTTTCCCACAAACCCTAGCCTAGACTAGGCATTTCTAGGTTAGGACTGTTTTTTCCCTCTTTAGACCCCTTCCTCTCACTCATTCCCTCAAATTTCACTTTCCCCTACTCCCTAACATCTCTCCCTACCCCCCTAAATTTTCCCAAGAATTTAGGAAGCCCTTAACCCCATCATCTTCCTTCATTCCCAAAAACTACCCAAATCCCCTGTTTTTCCCTTCACTAAACCCTAATTTCCCTTCCCATTGAGCTAGGGTTAACAATGGATTCTGAAAATAATTTGGAAGGTTGTAGGTTAATACAAATTCTCTTCTTGATAATTACTTGTGAATGTACTTATGTCTTCTTTTTTAGTTAAGTTAATCTTTCATCAAGTCAATTATCAAAACACAAGACACAAAGATTAGGCTCCTAGAGCCAGGGCAAAACCTCTCCTTCTTGGAGAGGAAAACCCGCAAAGAATTTCTTCTTATAAATTTTCAAATGACAAGTACCATGACCCAGATTCAGACCCTTGACCTAGATATGCTTCCAAGACCTTGATTCAGCTTCTTCAACCTTTGATTCTTCTTTTCACCAATTTGCTTGGTTCTGCATCAGTATTAGGGACCTTGATCTTTACCTTGTATATGCTTGTACTTGAATTGCTTGAACTGTAGGAAGGTAAATCAAAGATTTACCTTCCTCACTATTGCAGCCTCTTCTCCTTATGATGACTGTCTTAACTTCAACACATTCTTTCTTCAGATTAACAACCCTTAACAATTATATATCAACAACTATGCACTAATCCAAAATCTTGTGGCATCAATCTACAATTCAGTACCCTTGTTATCCTCAATCCTCTTCCTGCATTCCACAGTAATCTTATTCCTGCATTACTCCGCAATCTTCTTCCTGCACCATTGTTTTAAATCCGCACTTTATACTGTCCCTTATCTGCACTATATCCTTCCCTTATCCGCACTGTAAACTTAGAAATATTTGCAATGTAATCTCGAAAATATTCACAATGTAATCTCTGAGATATCCGTATTGTAATTTCTGAAATATCCGCACTGTAATCTCTGAAATATCCGCACTGTAATCTCTGACTTATCTGCAACCTTTTCACTGTAAAATCACAGAGACAGCCACAGTTGTTGTGTGCTAATGAGCCGCAGTTGACAGGGTTATATATAGTGTTCCGTCTGGCTTTTAGGCCGACATGAAGGATTGTAATTTCAGTGTTTGTCAGAGCATCTTCTTGCATCTTTCGGGAGTCATCTCTTCATGGTATATTGACAAAATCTTGGAGCATATTGATGACTAGACCCTTCATGAATATGACACTTAACTTCATTTATATCTAGAAAATAATTCCTAATAGACATCAAGAAGAAGTCTATAGACCTATAATAAAATCTTGCTCATGAAACCCATGAAGCAAGTAAAACAAAAATACATTTTATTATTTTGACTTCTTTTTTCATAAGTACATAATAATGAAGACCGGCCTACTTACACTTTTCAACACTCCCACTTAACTAGGGAGGTATTCATACAGGTACATGGTTATTTTCAAACTGAAGAATCTCATAAGAAGAATCGGATTGGTAATCGCATCTGTATAGCATCATATCAACCAGCATTGTCCTAATGCAAGGCCTTGACTGACAGCCCCATCTCTCAACGAGACAATGGGCTACAATGCTGGCGAGACACATGACTTATAGACACCATCGTCATTGTCTCTCTATCGTACATACTCCACCCGGGTAATCCCAAAGTATGACCTCCTTGGACTATTCTTCTCTTGGGTAGCTAGCCCTCAAAGAATATCAGTCCCCGACTACTCTTATCTTGAATTCCTAACACATTCTCAAAGAGTATCGAATGCCAAATGATTACCCAATCCTCCATTCTGTCTTCCCAAGACCAGAATGATCTGTCTATCTCTCCCTTTCAACCAGGGAGGACCTATTCCACAAGGGAATGTACTCATTCCTATAAAAGGAATGTACCTAAGCTCATTCTTAGGAATTACCAAGTTTCTTCCAAGTAAGAAACTTATCATCAAGCTCCCTCTCAAACAGGGACCTCCAGGAGCAATGGTGAGACACCCAACTGCTCATGAAGAATTCCTGTCCTCAATGTCATGGATTTCGATATTGAGGAATCTCCAACTTTTAGCTTCATAGGACACAGATCATCCATCACTTCCATCCTAAGTCATGTCAACTATCAGAAAGTGATTCATCATACTTCCTTATCTGGTCCACTGTGATTCCATGCTGCTTTCCTTCGAATCATCTCCAAGCATCATACATCCTTTCTCATGATTAGCATCCCTGCACAAATTCATCTAGATAAACATATACATATGAACCTTTTAGAACAAAAGTTACCTTAGTGCTAATCTTTCACCATGACATCTTCCTGTAGGTATCAGCATCCTTCATATAGATTGACACATCTCCTAATGATATGTTTTTCCAAAGGTCTTCTTCTTTACCAGAATTTCGTCAGAGTCTACATATCTTTCCAAGAGATCTCCTAGTCACATCTTCTTGATCTCCGGATGATAACTGCCTCTTGACATGGTTGCATTTCATGATCTCTTCCTCTCTGCACATTCTTGATTCTCAGG
Source organism: Pinus albicaulis (assembly GCA_034641835.2). Taxonomy (NCBI): domain Eukaryota; kingdom Viridiplantae; phylum Streptophyta; class Pinopsida; order Pinales; family Pinaceae; genus Pinus; species Pinus albicaulis. The sequence goes on from CM076582.1 coordinate 146,338,160, forward strand.
AACATACAACTTTTCTAGTTTCTTGTTCATATACAGCCACCTCATATTCCATGAGGACATATTATGTTGATTTCATTTGTCCATGCATTGAGAGATACTCCTCCATAGATCATACTTCTAAGTACAAAACTCCATTACCTGCAACCATATGACATTACTTCACAACATCCAATGTTAGCATATAAATATATACATACCTCATAACTTTTTCCCTTGAGTCATCCTGTAGTAATTTCTCAAGAATAAAGAGCTCCATTCCCTTGGGTTGCTTCATCGATATGTCATCACATTCCAAAATTATGTCTCCATGATGACCCTTGATCTAATGACATTTACTTTTAGTAGTGAGGTTTTCCAAAAGCTTTTTCACCGAGAGCTCCTTCCATGCATTTATTGAGATGCTTCTTAATGTACATGTTATCATAACTAATCAGAGATCACTTACAGAGGAAGATGATCTCAATCATAATAGAGATCTCTTGCTTCCTCCTCCTTAGATCTTTTAGCGTCAGGTTCTTCTCTTTCATAAGTGACATGGGCTTCTTCCTTTTCCCTCTTGCCATTTCCAGATTTAGGACAATCTCTTTTATAATGTCCAAGCTCATCACATCCAAAGCATCGCACGTTGTCCATATTTCTTCTTTTATTCTGAGGGACAAATTTTCTGAATCTTCCTTTCTTCCTGTATGAGGCTACAAAGGCATGATTCTCTTCACTTGGCCCTGTATCAGCTTTGGCCTTTAGTCTTGTTTCCTCTATTTTACATAGAGACCATAAATCATGGAATGGAGTGGCTTCTTTCTTCCCATATAGACTAGAACTGAAGCTTCCCCATTCCTCTGGTAGAGCATTCAACACCATTGTTGTCATCTCAGTGTCAAACATTACTTCTCATAGTTCCTGCAGTTGATCTCTTATTTCAGAAATCCTCATAAAGTATGGAGCGATTCTTGCTTCCCTTGATAGTTTCATTTTGTATAGTTCTTGTCTCAGAGAGATTTCTTCTCCAGCAATACTCACAGAGAATAGCTCCACCAATTTCTCATATATTTGTTTTGCAGTCTTTAATTTTGATATATAGGGAATATGAGTCTTTGATGGATTCTATGAGAATCCTTTGGGCTCTAATTTCTCCCTTCATGTACTTGGCATGGGCAAAAGTATCTTCTTTTGGAGGTTGAACAGTAGATCCTTCGGTATAGTCCATTACTCTGTCTTAAATTAAATTCAAGTATGTTCTCTTCTTCCATGCACTGAAGTTTGATGATCCAACTAGCTTGTTGCTTTCTTTACAAAAAGGCATCTTGATAGATAGGGTCATGAATACTTGCTTGAGTGGATTTGCTTGCAGCTTCCTTGATGATGATTGAGAATGAAATCAAGGGTTTCCTTTCTTCAATGTTGTTGTACTTGAACAATTGATTACAATGACTATCTTCAGAAGTTAAGATTTCCTTCAAACAATGTCTTGACTGCAAATCTTTTGATGCCAAAGATTAATTTCCTGAATGAGTTGATCTTCTCACATGAAGTAGTTGGATAGTCTTCCTTGCAAACTGGATTGTCTTTCCAACACAAACTTTATTCTTTGCTTCTTTGAATGTCTTTGTTGACAAGCAGCCCTTATGTTTAGCACCTTAGCTCTGAAACCATGTTGAGAATTTGGAAGGTTGTAGTTAATACAAATTCTCTTTTTGATAATTATTTGTGAACGTACTTATGTCTTCTTTTCTTTTAGTTAAGTTAATCTTTCATCAAGTCAATTATCAAAACACAAGACACAAAGATTAGGCTCCTAGAGCAAGGGCAAAACCTCTCCTTGGAGAGGAAAACCCGCAAAGAATTTCTTCTTATAGATTTTCAAATGACAAGTACCATGACCTAGATTCAAACCCTTGACCTAGATATGCTTCCAAGAACTTGATTCAGCTTCTTCAACCTTTGATTCTTCTTTTCACCAATTTGCTTAGTTCTGCATCAATACTAGGGACCTTGATCTTTACCTTGTATATGCTTGTATTTGAATTGCTTGAACTGTAGGAAGGTAAATCAAGATTTACCTTCCTCACTATTGTTGCCTCTTCTCCTTGTGATGACTGTCTTAACTTCAACACATTCTTTCTTCATATTAACAACCCTTAACAATTATATATCAACAACTATGCACTAATCCGAAATCTTGTGGCATCAATCTGCAATTCAGTACCCTTGTTATCCTCAATCATCTTCCTGCATTCCACAGTAATCTTCTTCCTACATTACACCGCAATCTTCTTCCTGCACCACTATCTTAAATCCACACTTTGTATTGTCCCTTATCCGCACTATATCCTTCCCTTATCCGCACTATAAACTTAGAAATAACCGCAATGTAATCTTAGAAATATTTGCAATGTAATCTCTAAGATATCTGTATTGTAATTTCTGAAATATCCACACTGTAATCTCTGAAATATCCACACTGTAATCTCTAAGTTATCCGCAACCTTTTCAGTGTAAAATCACAGGGACGGCCGCAGTTGTTGTGTGCTAATAAGCCGCAGTTGACAAGGTTATATATAGTGTTTCGTCTCGCTTTTAGGCCGACCTATAGGCCGATATTCCCAATGAACATAGGCTGACATGAAGGACTGTAATTTCAGCATTTGTGAGAGCATCTTCTTGCATCTTTCGAGAGTCATCTCTTCATGGTATATTGACAAGATCTTAAAGCATATTGATGAATAGACCCTTCATGAATAGGACACTTCACTTCATTTATATCTAGAAGATAATTCCTAATAGACGTCAAGAAGAAGTTTATAGACCTATAATAAAATCTTTCTCATGAAACCCATAAAGCAAGTAAAACAAAAATACATTTTATTATTTTGACTTCTTCTTTTCATAAGTACATAATAATGAAGACTGACCTAGTTACACTTTTCAACATGGAGGGCTAGGAGACACCTTTTTGAGTGCTTGAACATCCTATCATGTAGCATACATCCAGGGCTATCCATAGCAACTTTCAGATTAGCATTTGGACACCTGGAAGGCCTTCAAATTGCCTTTTTCCCCAACACGTTGCGCTTTCTCCAGGCATGCTGCACTTTCTCTAGCTGGCATTTTTCACAGGCAAGTTGACCCAGTTTGACTTTTTTACATGTGTAATTGATGAATGATGATGATTTTGTGATGTCATGAAGTGTAATTGAGTTGGTAAATAGTGAAATAGGATAGATACATGCTTGTTGATGTAATTTTTGGTTAAATGTATCTAGTTTCCTATGATGAGGTGAATTGGTTGACCTCCCTAGACATTAGGCCTTTGTTGAGCATATCATGTAATCATCTCCACAACTGATGTATTCGACCCCTGAGAGAGGGGAGAGGTTTTTTTGGTCTATATCTATCATTTTCAAAGTCATTTGACCAGTTGGACATTAGAGGATTGTAACTCTTGTAGCTTGTACTTTCACTTTCATATTCAGAAATCAAAAGCAGTAGCTGCAGCTATTATCTAGGAATTCATGTGCAATGAGTTTATGATCATGTATTTTCTCTATTATAGTCTTTGATGAATGGTATATAGCTCCTCTTTTCATATCTTGTATCTTTAGTGGCTTTCCTTACAGTTCTATGCAAAATTCTATTAATTTAGCTCTGTTTATATGGAAATGTCATTTTGTCTTTCATGCTTCCAGTTTAATGAATTCATGATTGAACATGCTCATTAAATTCTTCTACTTTTTCAGACCCTCCACCATATCTACAAAACCCTAAAGCCATCATAGATCCACTTCTACCTTGCTCCTTTATATCTTTGCAGTTGTAAACCCTTTTGATACTTAGACCTACCTACTTGGTTTCATCCTTGATCCAGCATCAAACCCTAAAACACTCAAAACCTACCTGAGCCTATTATATCTAGCCTAATATCCTTCATATCACATTCAATCCTTGACTGTGATCTCATAGAGAGAGCCATCTCAGCTTGGTAGGGCTAGCTGCTAGGTCAAAGTGGTCTGTGGTTACCTTTGTCAGTGTCCTTTTCAACCTTCGGAGAACTGGTGGAGTGCTAACATTAATAACGAAATAAAGAAGACAGAATCCAAATTACAAGCTAAACACCCCTCATCATCCCTACAAAATGATGTCATCCCATGTACCGAGAAATTGCAATTGAAAGATCAAAAGAAGACATAATAGTCGAACTTCAGCAAAACAATAAAGTGTTACAACAAGAATATGAAGATCTTGTAGATATTCATTACAAACGAGTAATGGAAAAGGACGAAGAAATTTCTCACCTCATGGACCACGTCGAAAAATTAATTGCAGAAGTCAAGAAGACTAAGGTCACAAAGAAGGAACTCAAGAAACACTTATCAGAACAAGAAGAGGAAAATTTACATCTAAAGAACCTTAATAAAAATTTATTAGAACAAATCAAAAGTTTAAAAGATGAAGAGAAGAATACTAAGGATAAAGTCAACAATTCAGAAAACGAAGAACTTTTACATCTGAGGAATCATAATCAAAACCTTATTACGCCAGTAAAGAAGGTCAAAAGTGACAAGAATGTACTTAATATCAAGTTAGAAACACTTACTCAAGAAGAAGTATCGAAGTCTTTAGTCCACGTTGAAGAAAAAAATCCAAACCCTGATCTAGGCAATATCCCAACTCAAAATAAGGACAAACTAGATGAAGTAAATATGTACTCAGAAGTTGCAATTCCAGCAACAAAAGATTCAAGTGAAGATCCAGAAATTAACCATTCAACGTCCTTGGCTATAGGAAATCAGGTACTTCAAATAAATCAAGGAGACGACATAAAAAAGATAAGGGAAAATCAAATCACTAGAATTCCTTATCGACATCCAAATCACGAAAGTAGACAACTCAGTCATGCTACATATTTAGAACAGAGAAAACAAATTGATGTTCCAAAGAATACTAAGGTCACTGCAATCCACTCAGGTGATAACAATTCATCACAAGTTGCCAGTCACCACAAGTTTCCATAGAAGATTGATCTAGGATGATCTAGTCCCTCTTTAGTGAGACAATTTTATATATCGCTCCAAGGATCATATCAACTTGTATCGACAAGGATGACTACTCCGAAACAGGAAGACATTCGTAGCAGAAAAAGAGATCAAGGCCTGTCATCAACAAGCTTTGAGGTCAAAGCTTTTTGAGGAGGAAGGCAATGTTATGAATAAAATGATATAAATAATGTAATCAATAAGTAATGATTAGTTAATTAGTAATTAGGTTCAAGAGGCATGTCTAAATGAGACATGACCTTCTGTGAAGAAGTACCTACCGAGGTATATAAGCGGACCTCATTTGTATCATCATCAATCATTCATTCCTCATACATTTAATATATAATATTTGTATCCTCAATGGATATTTTCATATTCCAAGTCTTCTGGAGTATTTAACGAGAAGTACGGCCTTTGTTCACTTCACACTATATTGTAGTGATATCCTCACATAATCCTGTCATCATAGACCTTGTGACCTTGTATTTGTCACAGTGCTGCAACTTCACACTTTGATCACAACAACTTCGCACTTTGATCACAACCCTTTCCACGCACTTTATTGCAGACCTTCTTTGCACTTCACCGCAGCCCTATGCACCTTAATACAGTCATATAATACAGAGCCTTATCCGCACCTTAACACAGTCATATATCTGAGGTTATTCCTGCAATCTCATCTGCAAGTCTTTACATATATATATGATGTTATATCTCCCTTCCTTCGCACTTTCTTCACTGTAGTAACCCTGTTCCTTATGTCCGCAAACCACAGTCTTCATCTCCTTAATCCTTGACCGAAAAACTCAAAGAAGACCGAGTTTATTTGATGCCTTTTCTGCCCAGTATATAGGGTATATATAGTTGACCCAACCTGTAATTGAGCTGACCTGTCCATGTGTCGTGAGGCCGACTTGAACACTATTTATGGGCCAACTTTTAGAGTATATCTTCCTGCGTGATGAACGCTGACATGAAGGGTTCGCCAACGTTGATCTTGATCATCATTTGTGTGCAATTTTCAAGGCTTATGTGGCACAGTCTGGAGGCTCACAAGTGTGACTTGACTCTTCATAAACATGACTCTTTAATTAATACAATTTATGACCAGAAGACAAATCCCTAATGGACATCAAGAAGAATTCTATTGACCTATAATAAAACCTTGCTCATGAAACCCATGAGGCAAGCATACAAAAAATATATTTTATTATCTTTGTCTTCTTCTTTACATAAATACATAATTACATAGTCAATATGAAGATTGATCCTAGTTACACTTTCCAACAACTATGTGTATAAAGGTGTTGCTCTAGTGCCCATGCAATGCTGCTTATCTTTGGTCTCATAAACCCAATCTGGAAAATTGATAGTCTTGATCCTAAACCTCGTATATCTAATTGATAGTCTTCATCCTTTGTTCATTTATCATTTGAAGACTATTTGTTCCAGCTGTTATATTGCATTGTATGCAATATCATTCAAAATCTATGAAACCCTTAACTTATAACAGCTCTTTACTTGGTCTAAGGACAGAGCAAATTAAATATGGTAAATAACATCGTAGCCTTCCTGGATCCTCTAGTACCCTATCCAAATTATTAGTCTCATCCATCACCTTGAACCCTTCTTGTTGAATAACATTTAGATGATCTATATATAGGGAAGTCTCCCTTGTTTATTTACCACTAAATAGCTGGATAAAGGCTGTCGAGGTGACAATGGTGGCCAATCCCTTGTTTCCACAAGGTTTGGATCTGCCTAGTGAAGCTTTACAATAGACCTTCTAGATTTTATGGTAAGTTGACCTATGGATTTTGGTCTACATGAAAATTCCTAATCGGATATATGATTATTTTATGATTTGGGCTAATGGTTGGAAGGGTACAGGTCAAAACAGCTTGTTTTCCTATGTAGCAGACTGTAAAATCTGCAAAAACGCAGGGACAACAGTCTAATTCCCCTATAACAGCCACCCGACAAGTGTCTTACCACTTCCAGATCAGTAATCTAGGACCGGAAATGGTATGATGGTTAATATTCAGCCAACTGGGGCCTCCCCTCAACCTAAATTGCCTGAAAAAGTGGATTTCCAACTATGGTATCAGGGTTAATATTGAAGCTTTTGGGGCCTCCTCTCAACATAAAATGACTGCAAAAATAGACCACTTTTCAGATTTTTGAGTGAAAGCCTTTTGGGAAATTCACCCAAAAGTTTCCAGATTTAAATAAATCTTTAAAAGTGGTTAGAAATTGTGAAAAAGTTACTCTAAATACAAAGAAATATAGATTTTAGGCACTATAGAGTAATGGAAAGAAGTTTGATGAGCGATTTACTTTACTTGAATGTCTGAAAACCTCTCTGAAATTGTAGTTCCTGGTTGACATAACAATTTAATTTTCAATTCTAGAAGGTCAACAAGCTATATATAAGTGTAAAATAACCTCGAAAAGGAACTTGTACCTATAATTGGTTAGATTTAACAATATGATCAAGTCTCCCCAAGGAATTGCTTGCTAGAATGATAAACAATTAAAAATCAGCAAGCTAAATAACCTAAACTAATTACAAAAAATTAAAAGTTTTTGGATTTTTGAATAGAAGATGGTTCTTGGATATACATATGCCCTTTAAACTAAGTCAACATATTAGGTAAACAAAATCTTTTAGGATCGAAGTCCGCCAAACTTAAACGCAATTCGAATTTGTTCATTTTGGTTCATCCAACATAAAGGCAAACTCGAACACCAACCGAATTCGAACTCGAACACGATTACGAACTCAAAAAATTAAAAAATCCACCTTGCATTCGATTAAATTCAACCTCAGGTTCAGGTTGCTTTGGCGATACATAATTAAAAATTAAAATTAAAATCAAAATCCCAAAGTTATGTGGACGCCTCAAGGCTCACACTCCACTCTCGACTCTTGCCACATTGCCAACTACGTGACGCATCCACACTTGAGTCTTGAGTCTCGACTCTCTGCTACAGCCTGTAGACTGTAACAATTGTGTCCTTTCAGTAACAATTGGTAACCTGCAGAACTAAATGTGTTTTCAGGTTTATCATTATATGTGTCATTTCAGATTGTCTATATCAATGTTATCGGAACCGAACCGGTTATCGAACCGGAAAACCTTGTGGACCGAGAACCGGTCGGAACCGGACCGGAACCGGAAAAAAACCGGAAAAAAAACCGATTTACTAAAAACACATAAAATATTCATATTTTAAAGAAAAACCAGATATTCATGTACATCCATATTAATACAAACCATTTAAGCACAAATATGCAAAAGTTTTCATTATATAGGTGCAGATAGCCAAAATAGCACTTAGTGCAAAACATCGCTGAACAAAAAATGTAACAAACATCAAGAAACAGGCTCTAAAAGGCCTTTATAGTCCAAAATAACATGTTAGATCATAGTATTATACTGTAGCCTACAATACTACAAGCTACATATGATGAAATCATCAATCATCATCAGAATCCCTAAGTCACCTAATACGGGGATACAGAGATTCGAAGAATCGGATACGGGTACGGTGACCCCGGAACAGGATACTTCTGGGATATGATACGTTATATATTATTTTATTAAAAATATATATATATATATATATATATATATATTAAAAATTAGATATTTTTTACACAAATTCATACTTAATTCATTGATTTAAACATAGATTTATCTATCATCTTCGATAGTCAAGGTTTTGTTTGAGTGATGGGTACATTTTTAGTAGGGTCATGATAGAGGAGTTTGACAACCAATGTCACTAACATCAAGGTACATAGAGGGATTGGTGCTCTTGATTAAATACGAGTTCCATACTCTAATACATGACAAAATTCAATGGAAACATTGCAATAACCCAATCCTAAAATCCTGAAAAACTGATAAGTCTGCTAGATTTTGAATGAGATCTAAAATTCTACTTTCTCCATATGAAATCCAATGAGGTCGGAACCACTCTCAAACATCCTGAGTCATTTCATGGTAATGTTAAAAATTTAAGTAAAAGGATGAAATTTTACTTTAATAATTTAACATTACCATGAATAGTGTGAGGGAAATAGAGGGGGTGGGGGTGTTTAAGTAGCTTTAAGGGGGGCTAGGGTAGCGTTATTAACTAGGAAAAATAATAATTTAGAAAAAAAAATTTAAAAATTTAAAAAAAATTAAGAAAAAAAAAAAAAATTTAGTGCCCAGGCTTGTGAACCGGTGGAACCGGTCTCTGAACCGGACCGGTACGGAACCGGCCGGTTCAGTACCGAACCGGTCATTTCCGGTTCGGAGGGCCAGTTCGGACCAGTTTTGCCTCCAAACCGGTCGGACCGGCCGATTTTTCAGAACCGGTTCGGTTCTGATAACATTGGTCTATATGTGTTTTCAGGTATAGCATTATATGTGCTTTTTCAGATTGTCTATATGTTTTTTTCATGTGTTTTTCAACCTGCTATATGTGTTTAAATTTTAAAATTTTATTGAATTTTATTTTTTGTGTGTCTATCCCTGTGTTTTTGCAGATTTTAAAAAGTTGTTAAAGAAACTACCTCCCTCACGACTTTTTGGAAAAACTCTCGATTTAATCCTGACTTTTACGATTTAATCCCGACTTTTTCAAATGGGAAAAAATTGGACTTTGCCGATTTAATCGTGAATTTTTGGCAACTTTTTCAACACTAATATATATATATATATATATATATATATATCGAATTATTGTCGAACTTTAACGCCAAAATTTGAAGTGTCAAATTTTAAAAGAAAGTTCAAAGTCACTGAACTCGAACGCAAACATAAACTCAGTGACTTAGCCTTTAAATACCTCGAACTTGCTAGAGTGCAATGTTGACACACTCTTAAGTTAATAGAGCTAGTTGAACTCAAGGGGAGTGGGTTTGGTATTAGACAGAAATTGTTCCCACTATTGACATAACTCTCTTGGTGACTTTCAAACTTACGTAAGAGTGGCCTTTCTCATAGTGGCATCTCCAACCTTCAAATCCTATTTATGATGAATCTGAGACCCTGAACAAATCAAAGCTCCCCTCTAGATATTGTTCAATTGCTTAAATCGACTCACCTACAAAGAAAAAGAATTCAAGCAAGGTTGCCACCTACTTGACCCTCTCCACATGACTAGATAGCCTCGATGGCAAGAATTGTTATCTTTAACAAAATTTTATTTATTACAAGAATATGTAGAATAGAAAACCCCGAAACATATATCAAGAAAAAGAATGAAAACAATATTCACTCCACACAATGTATAAACAAAATTTACACTAGGTTGTGCAAAAGTGACCTATTTATTATAATAGCATTATCTCAATTGAAGACAACATCAATACAATGAGCAGAGGCTAGCCTTTTATAGAACAATTTGCAACGGCTAGATAATGTTATGAATATAATTCATAACGAATATAACAAATATAATTATTAAATAGTCAATTAAGGATTATGTAAGTAGTCATTAAGTTAGTGAAAGGGCATGTCTAAGAGACATGCGCAGTCATGAAAGGTCACCTGCGTAGGTATATAAGCAGGGCCTCATTGTAATATTTTATGATCTATCTATCTCATATCTTTTATAATATAATATTTGTATCCTCATGGATATCTTTGTATTCCAAGTGTTCTGGAGTATTTTAACCTGAGAAGGAACTTTGTTCGCTTCATTTGGTATCAGAGCAGTCGATCTTCTGGCCGCTCATCGCTGCACAGAGCTACGCTCTTTGATCCAGGTCTTTGACCATAAAAATTGTCAACCTTGTTGCCGTCGTGACTAAAGCGTTTTGCTATCAATCTTGGAGTTTCTCCATTTTCGCCACTAGGCCTTTGGCCATAATAAAAAAAAGGGAAAAAACAAACCAGAGAATTTTTGAAAAGAAACATAAAAGAAGGGGAGAATAATTTATATAAAAAAATTTAATAAATATTAAAAAAAGGAAGAATTTATATTAAAAATAATAAAAGAGAGAAGAAAAGCCAAAGTATATTTAAAAAAAAAAGAAGTACATATATGTACATGCCAAGAAAAATTAAAATTAAAAAGAAAAAAGAAATAAGGAAGAGTAGGTAAGGTTATTTTGATTATTCTTTCAGTGGTTTACAAGCTCATGGTTTTGGAAGCCCATGGTAATTGCCCATGGTATTTGCAAAGTAAAATAAGAAGTAAAGGAATAAAAAAATCTCTTGTGAATGGTAAGCTTACTTTTACGTGGAGAAATACACATAAGTGGACATATATTTTATAAGTGAATATATGTGAATAGCCACGTTTCACTAGGGTTGTAACCTTTCAACAAAAAAATAAGTTCAAAAAAAAAAAATATATATATATATATATATATAAATTTAATTAATTAAATTATTAAAAAAATAAATAAAAAATTTGAAGGAATAATAACTTCATTAAAACGAAGAAGAGAAAGTTAGGAAGAGTTACCTTAAAAACCCTAAAAACTCAATTCAATAGACAAAATGGAATCAATCATTGATGAAAAGGAAATTGAATCTAATTTGGAAAGGAAAGAAGGAAGATTTCCTGAAAATTATAGTATGTTTGTCTGTGTGCTAATTAGAATCAAAGGGTCACTTGCGGGAAAGGAAGTTCTTATATCTATCGATCTTAATCAAGAGAATAATTATGTTAGTACTAAATGTGCTAACGAATTAGTTATCCCCGAATCAAATATAACAGAAATAAGTTCATTTCGCGACAATGAAAAACAATACGACATAGGGAATTTACACCTAAGTATTGGGGACTATTCCCTTGTCTCCCAATTTACCGTTAAAACCTTATTTTGTAACGATAGTGATATAATTCTAGGTTCGCTCTGGATGGAATCACTAGGGTCATTCATCCTTAATACAAAAAGGAAGTTTTTAACATTCTCCTACAAAAAGAAGAAAATAACGCTACAGGACGTCAACTTAAAGCAAAATTTAGTGACACCTGAAGACATTCAAGAAATTTCAAAAGTAATTTATCAAGAAAGTAAAAAGGCGATTCAAAATATGAAAAAGGAAATTGACAAAATCATAGCTAACAAGAATAAAGAAGTTGTTCGCCTTAAAGACCACAACGAAAAATTGCTAACACAAATTAAGAAATTGAAGAAGGATAAGAAGTCGTTGGAAAAAAAGATGCAACAACTTGTCGAAAAAGAGTCATCCAAACCGACAAATGTAGAAGTTCAAGTTGCAGGAAAAACGAACATTGATCCAGTAAATGTCTCAGATGAAGAGGACGACAAGCAAGTTGCAGAAGAAACACACTTAGATGCCAAACGAACAAGGAACATTCTAAGTGAAGGCTTTGTAACCTACTCAATAACATCCTCGCCAAAAGAAAATCAAAGTCAAACCAAAAAAGTTCCCTATCGACATCCAAATCACGAGAGCAAACAACTCAACCAAGCTATGTATTCAGAACATAAACAAGCTAATATTCCGACGAATACCAATGAATCATCACAAGTTGCCAGTCATCGTAAGGTTCCACAGAAGATTGATTTAGTATGGTCCGATCCATTCTCAATGCCATAGTTTTGTTTGTCACTTAGAGAATCGTATCAACTTGTATCAACAAGGATGACTGCCCTGAGACGAGAAGATGTTCGTAGCAGGAAAATAAATCGAGGCCTTTCATCGACGAGCTTTGAGGACAAAGCTTTTTGAGGGGAAGGCAATGTAATGAATAAGTAATGTAAATAAATGATAAATTAGTTAATTAGTAATTAGGCTGAAAGGTCATGTCTGATAACAAATACAAGATGAAGAAATTATTATCCATAAAACTTTGAGGACAAAGTTCTGAAGGAAGGGCCAATTCATAACAAATAAATAAATAAAGTTGATATATTAAATTGTGACGAAAGCAAATGACGAAAACAAATGAAGAAAACAGTGTGTGATTGAACTGAAGAAAAGTGTCAACTATAAGCTTTGAGGACAAAGCTTTTGAAGGAAGGGGCGATGTTATGAATATAATTCATAACGAATATAACAAATATAATTATTAAATAGTCAATTAAGGATTATGTAAGTAGTCATTAAGTTAGTGAAAGGGCATGTCTAACAGACATGCCCAGTCATGAAAGGTCACCTGCGTAGGTATATAAGCAGGGCCTCATTGTAACATTTTATGATCTATCTATCTCATATCTTTTATAATATAATATATGTATCCTCATGGATATCTTTGTATTCCAAGTGTTCTGGAGTATTTTAACCTGAGAAGGAACTTTGTTTGCTTTAGATAACAACAAGGTAACGACTAGTTTAGACACCTCAAAATAGTAATTTACTAGTCATCCACAATTTGGAGACTTAGTAATTTTTCATAAAATATTACAATATAATTCTTAATTCACCCACTAGGGGGGCGACTTGGACAAATTTCCACAATTTAGCTCAATATTCCCTTTGCTCATGGTCCATGATGGTCAATAGTCAAAATAGTAAACAATGGTAGCTCAACGTTCCACTTGGTGACCCTTGAAAATTTTGATCTAGTCCCTTGGAAGAAAAATTCATCTTCTAACGGCTACTTTCTTGGTCCATTGCCCAACTATTTTTGACTTGAATTTTACTTTGAGTAATTCGATTTAATCACATGGAAGTTGGATCTCCAATGCCCTTGACTTTCTAACAATTCTAGAGCCTAGGTTTTATCTTGTTAGTCCTAATTTGTACTGGGTGTCTCGAATTTTTCATATCCCCTAGGGTGTTGCCACATCATCACCTTTCATTCCACGTCATCGCCTCCCTATGTTGGTTCTACAATGCCTTCACTGAACTTTGAAATTTAACACATGGGTTTTGTTACCACTCGAACTAGCAGGGGACCTAAGATGGGTTCCTATGAGGGCAACCACTAGGTCAAGGGAAACGATGGAGACTTAGCCCACTGTCACCACGACTAAGACTCCCTGTTCTTTACGGATTTTCACCGATGGGAGTAGACCAAGTAGTTTTAGAAAGTCACTTGTAAATTATGGATCAATGAGTAGGTGTGAAGTGACCCTAGAAACGTTTTCCCTAAGATAAAATGAAGAATGGGACTTGTTTTCCTTTGAAGGAAGGGACTTGCTTGCCTTTTAAGCAAGGGACTTGATCTTCTAGGGAGAGGGGATGAGGATTGGAGGGTTGAGATATAAGAGTAAGACCTATAAAGGAGGTTCTCAATCCCTAAAATCCTTTGGCAACTTGGATTCCTGAGTAGTCCTTGATGAATCAGCTTTGATGAAGAATGGGACCACACCTATGGTGCAGGAAACGTGGGTCCCACCCCCGTTTCATGCAAAAAAAGGAAACGGAAACGCGTTTCTGCGTACAGTACGGACCAGAACCGCATTTCCGGCCGTATTGGCAACGTTTCTCGTACGGGAAACGTTGCCAGAATGGCCGAAAACACGTTTCCAGGCCGTATGATCACGTTTCCTTCCACTTAAAGCAACTTAAGTAGTGTTTTTTTTTTGGTTTGCATGCGTTTTAATATTATTTTAATTGTTTGAAGTGTCTTTTGTATGCTTCTAGAAAGCTATCTAAACTTATAAAAAGACAATTCACCTCATTCTCTCATCACACGAATTGAGCAAGTCGTTTCACTTGGAGAAGGGGGATTTTAGCAAGGAGAAAAGAGGAAGAGATTAGTGCTTCAGCTAGGGCGTTTTCACCAGTGAGAAAAGGAGGTTTCACAAGCAAGAGAAAGAGATTCCAAAAGCAGATTTGGAGTGTGAAGTTTCCAGCTACGGCATTCTTGGTTTTTGGCTCATCTACAGCCATATTTCTCTTGTTTTTCCTAGCATTTTGGGGTAGCTTCAGCTACACAAAATTAATTTGGGTAAGAAGCATTCAATTTCTTGGTTTTTTCCCATTGTTTCTCCTATTTTTCAACAGTTTATGCTACCAAAATTATAAAAACTGTTTTTATTTACATATTTGTTTTTTTTATTTTTATTTTTTGTAGCAATAGCTTCCATCCAAGGTCCAAGTTCAAACCCCAAGGCCAACCCAAGGGTTGAATATTATCCTCTTTAGAGGCATGTTGAGAAGCTTCAAAGATGTGCAGGTGGTGGCTCATGGGAATGGCGATGTAATCTTTGCAGTAATTCTTACAAGGGCTCTTACCCACAAACTTTTGCATGGAGGAAGACAAGGGATTGCAGGTTGCACAAAAACATCAGATCCTGTGGCGAGGAAGGAATATCAAAGAGAGCAAGATCAGGCGGATGGAATTAAAAAAAGGCATGATGAACTTAGTCAAGCTACTACTAAAAATCCAGCAAACATTGAGCCAAGGATTGTACTTGAAGCAAGGAAGAGGAGAGCCACTCAACAACCAGAACAACCACCATCCAGAGGGGCATCCGGTACAGTTCAAGATAGCAGAAATGCTAAATTGGTGAATGTGCAAGAAAGAAAAGAAGTTGATTCCAGAGTGACTACGTGCATCTATGCATGTGGTATCCCATTCAATGTTGTTCGCTCTCCTTACTGGCAAGATATGATAAGGGAAGTTAACAAAGCTCCTCAAGGGTACAAGGGGCCCAACTATGACAAAGTTAGAACTCAACTTCTCAAAAATGAGAAGGATCTTGTGGAGGATGTCTTATCACCAATTTGTTCTTCTTGGAGTAGCTTTGGGGTTACCATACTCTCAGATGGATGGACAGATACAAGACGTAGACCATTGATAAATATCATTGCCACTTCACCAAAAGGAGCAATGATTTTAAAGGAGGAAGACTGCTCGGGAGAGGTAAAAGATGCACAATTCATTGTTGATGTTATTATCAGATCTGTTGAACAAGTAGGTCCCAACAAGGTGGTGCAAGTTATCATGGATAATGCATCAGTATGCAAAGTTGCAAGTTTTATTATTGAGGGGAGGTATGACCACATCTTTTGGACACCTTGCATTGCCCATAATCTGAATCTGTTCTTAGAGGAGTTCGACAATAAATTCCCATGGATAAAAGAACTCACAGGGGAAGCAAGCGAGATTGTTAAATTCATCACCAACCACCACCAGTCTGAAGCAACATTTCGAAAGTACTCCAAATTGGAGCTGTTAAAAGTTATTGAGACAAGATATGCCTCAAACTTCATAATGTTGTGTCGCCTTGTTGAGGTTAAGTAAGCATTAGTGTCTATGGTGGTGAGTAAACTTTGGGCTGAGTGGAGACAAATGGATTCAGAGCGGGGATATACAGTGCGTAGATTGTGCCTTGATGAGGATTGGTGGAGCAAGATAGATTTCTTGCTAATGTTCAAAACCCCTGCATTTGAGCTTCTTCGGAATGCTGACACTGACCAACCTTTCCTAGGAGAGGTATATGATGGCATGGATTCCATGGTTGAGAAAACTATGGAAATCATTTCAGAAGGGTCTCCACAGATTTTGTTTGTAGCTAATCATTTTGTTGAATTAATCAAGAAAATCATCGTTGATAGGTGGAACAATTTCAACACTCCATTGCTCAGTGTAGCACATGACTTGAACCCAAAATTTTATGATGAGGAGTTTATTGCTCAAAGCAATGGGAAGAGGAAGGCACCGCATAAGGATAGAGAGGTGCCTAATGGGGTGAAAAAATCCCTTATGAGAATTTTTCCAGCTCATCAACACAAGGAGGTGAAGGAGGAATTTGCCAGTTTTGTTGCAGGAATAGATGATTATTCAGATATATTATCTTTGGAGGAGAGAAGCACCATGAATCCAGTTAGGTGGTGGATTTGTCATGGAGCAAATGATGTACATTTGCAAAACCTTGACATTCGCATCCTTTCGCAAGTGGCAAGCTCTTCATCAGCAAAAAGGAATTGGAGCACATGTGGTTTTATTTATTCTGAGAAGCGCAACAGGTTGGGCTCACAAGAGGCAAAGGATCTTGTTTATGTGCACTCCAACCTTCGCCTTGCATCTCAAAGGGGTCCAGAATATGGCAATGGTCCTTCTAAAGAATGGGATGTGGATCCAGAAAATCTTGATTTGGATCTCTCTCTTGCTGCCTTGAATATTCAGGACCAAGAGCATAGAAGTGGAATTGGCCAAACATCTTCTTCAGCTACACCATCCACTGCCAAGCATGCTTTTGTTGCTATATTTGATGATGATTCTGATAAAGTATGTCTTTTGAATTTATTGTACTTACAGCCTCATATATATAATAAAGGCTGATTTTGAGATTTTGATATATAATAAAGGTTGGTTTTGGATATTTCGATATTGCTATTTTCATTATGTGTCTATTATCATTCATGAGTAAATGTGTTGTAACAAGTAATAGTTTATGCTTTGAATGTGATAAATTATAATTTATCATGTATGTTTTATGATTTCACATAACATTTCTTAAATGTCCTAAATTATATATATATATATATATATATATATATATATTGTGTTTCCATGTTTCCAAAATTTGGGGAGGTCGTGTTTCGTATCGTATCCCGTTTCGGAAACTCGTTTCCGTTTCCCCGTCTCGTTCAACTTAGGACCACACGAGACCAAGTGGACCCAGCTCAGGTTAGGGATGGGTTTTGACACCCAATGAGGTTCTTAACCTGGCCAAGGTGAAAGGAAAGGATCAAACAATAATTTTCTTCCAATAATGTCAAATTAATCCTACTAGGTTCTAGCCTTGGGAAGACCTAGGCAAAACTTGATCCTAGAGCTAGAGCTTGGGGTATTCGGAGATTCCACCATCGAAATTGCCCCAAATTCAGAGGAGAGTGAGGGGACCCACAAACGCAGTTGTATCTAGGAGATCACAGTTTTCCTGTGACTAGATTAGAAAATGTCAGCACCTATTTCCATAGATGACCCTTGATCTAGATGACTACCTTGCATCAATGTTGTTATCAGTGAGGTTCCCAAGAGCCATTTCTTTCATAGCATAGTTGTATTGCAGACATTCTCCTATGACAAGTGCTCCTTCCATGTTTCTATCATGATGTTATTGGAGGGATGCATTAATGTACAATGCTTCCTAACATACTATTTCACAACCGACAGAAACCTCTTAAAGAGGAAGATGATCTCAATCATAGTAGAGATCTTTCGCTTCTTCTTTCTTAGATTTCTTTGCATCTGGTTCTTCCCTTTCTTCCTAGACATCGCTGCAAGGGCTTGATTCTTTTCCCTTGGTCCTGTATCAGCTTTGGCATTCAATCTTGTTTCCTATATTTTACATAGAGACCATAGATCCTAGAATGGTGCTGCTTCTTTCTTCCCACATATGCTTGAAGTGAAATTTCCCCATTCTTCTGGTAGAGCATTCAGCACCACTATAGTCATTTCACTATCAGACATTACTTCTCCCAATTCCTGCAGCTGGTCTCGTATTTAAGAAATCCTCATAAAGTATGAAGTGATTCCTTCTTCTTGACAATTTCAACTTGTATAGTTCTTGTCTCATAGATATTACTTCTCTTGCAATACTTACGGCGAACAGCGCCACCAATTTTTTTTCATATATTTCTTTAGCAGTTTCTAGTTTTGATATGTAGGGCATGAGCTAGAGCCTCTTCTTTTGAAGGTTGAGTTGTAGTTCCTTTGATGTAGATCATGACTTCATTTTCAATTAGATTCAAATTTGTCCTTTTCTTCCATGCACGAAAGTTTGATGACCCAGCCAATTTGTTTCTCTCTTTGCAATACGTCATTTTCACAAATTCAAATGAGGTCATTGAAATACTTGTGTAGATTGATTTCCTCCTTCTATCAGCTTTTTGGCTGATGATGATGGAAGGAAATCCTCCTTCGATTGACCTCTTCAAAGGAGGTACGTGATTTTGGATCCTTGATGATCAAGGATGACTCGATGATTACTTCAGAATGATGATGTCTTCAATAGTGTTAGATGGTGCTTGATGATTGTCTGCCAACAATGTCGATTAGGCTTTAATATCAAGAATCTTTGATGGCAAAGATTACCTCCTCGATGTGTGGATCCTTAGAATTGTGAAAGTTTCAAAACAGAAACCCTACTACACTGTCTCGATCTACTTCACCTACTTGGCTGATTAATTAACAAGTTATTAATCTGAATATTCAAAAAAACTCTAAAGCAAATACAAACTGCAATCTACGCATCTACAGATCATTTACTGAACAGCATGCACATTTGACAAAATTACACACAAATTTTTCGGACAAATGTCCCTAGAAAAACCCAATGCGGGAAAACTAGTGCAGAAGCTCTAGAGAGTTTCATTATTATGCATAATCTGAATACAACATTCTGGGCACCAGAAATGGTTTGCCCTATAGAGAAATTACACAGCAGTTGTACCTTTCACTTGGAGACAGAAAATATGGCTAAATCACACCCTTAATCGAGATTTACAGATAACGAGCCCTTTCTGGGCCACTGGAACCCTCAACGCTGCCTCTACAGCCTCTGCATCAGCACTCACTGGCCAGCGTCCCCACTGCGTCACCCTGAATGGTGTTGTGATGCCCTGGCTGGGCCTGCGTCACCCTGGCTAGTGTTTTGTTGCCCTTGCGTTGCGCTGGTTGGGCCTGCGTCACCCTGACTGGGCTTACGCAATCTCTGCCCAGTCCTCTGCGTGGTGTTGGTTGTACTGCGACCTCGTGGCTGGCTCTGCACTGTCTGGTACAAACTACCTCTTTGTTGTTGTATTATCAGCCTTGGATCAGATCATCCCTTGTCAATCTTTTCCCGTCACTGCACTGCAAACTCCCTTCGAATTCCTCAGCAAACCTTGCCCCAGAAATTCGACTTAGCTTTAGTGCTCTGCCATGTGTCTCTCCTCCAACTGACCCCAAGCCCTTCTCTTATACTTTTCTCGTTGGGAAAACAACAGTCGTGATATAATCTCTAATCGACGGCTCAGATTAAAAAATTGCTTGATCCACGTCACTTAGAACATTTCATCACATGTGTTTAATTAATTTAATTTAATTTTTCTATTTCCCTAAGTTAGACTTAGGGTCCTCATTAAAAAAAATTAATGATTTGAATAACTTCAACACCAGATGAAATTTCTCCAAACGCTTTCTTGCTCTTGGAGATCTCGCGTGTCTTAGCCCCTCCACAAAATTTCGGAGCTAGAGCACACCCGATGCTACCCCAAAATTTCAACACTCCATCTTAGCAAGGAGTGTGCTCTAGCAATACTTCCACACTAAAGCATTGCCCTGATCTCAGCATCGGTCTTCGCGTTGTTGATGCTTGGCCTATTTCCCTTCATCCACTGCGTTGTTGCTCCCTGCACTGTTGCCCATGTCTCTGTCAATGACACTGCAACATCTGTACTATAGCTCCCTCTCAAATTGTTGCATCGTGTTGCCAACTGCTGCACTGCAACTCAGTTGTTGAGAAGTACGCAACTCAAGGACCCCTTCCCAATCACTGACAGACAAGTCATTCGGGTTGCGTCTCATCACTGAAGCTCCCTTGGTTGTTGCGTTGCCTTGTCTCTCTAAAGGCACTGCGATGCTGCTACTCTGCACTGCGTAAGCACTATCCCTGTACGTTGTTGAAGTTCCATCAGCCTCTGCAATACTGCTTCTACTCTGTTTCTGCCTCTGCACTGTGCTGCTCCTCTCTACAGCGTCCCAGCTTTGCACTCTACTTCACTATGATCCTCTGCACCCACTACTCCAGTCATCTCGCTACTGTCTTAAGGCTCCTGTAGCACGTATGTGATCCAAGAGTCTGGGCACGTCAAAGATCATGCCTCTCCATCTGTAGCTGCTCTACAGATCAATGTCGCCCCACCTCTTCTCTCGAGGCGCATGAGCGCTCATAACCACATCATCCTCACTACCACTGTCGCCTCTAGTTATCGTTGCCTTGGAATCAGAAGATCACTTGTCCTTCTTCTTAGGACAAGTGATGGCTAAGTGTCCAAGTTTGCCACAATTAAAGCATCGGACCTTTAATAGGTCCCACTTCTTCTTCCCTTGTTGTCGTCGGTCCTTTGATGCAAGAGTTGCATCCACTTCCTCCTCCTCCTTCACTTTGCTACTTCCGGTATTGAATTCCTTCTTGGTCATCCTCCAGATCTCCTCCTGTCGAAGGATGGCCCACATGGCACCCCGGAGTTGTGCTCTTCCCAAAATTCTTTGAACAAAGATTTCCCACTCGTCAGTGACAACATTCAGGGTTGTCCTTACTAAGAGTCCTTCATTCGTAGTTGACCCCATGGAAATTAGTTGATCCCAGATAGTTTGCAATCTGGGGAGTAATAGATCGATCTCTTCCCCTTTGTGCATCTGGAACATCCTCATTTGGTTCTCCAGATGCATCTTACATTGGACAGAGCTCCCCTGACACAGCGTGGTCAAAGTTGTCCACACCTCATTTGTCGTTTGCTTCTCGACAATGTGTGGGACCACGTGATCCTTCACCCCATCCATGATCAAGCACTTTGCCCGTGCCTGATTCTTGTTCAACTTTTGAAGAGCGTTTGCATCAACTGGCACAGCTACGACATTCTCTATGTGTTCCCTGACATCATGCTCCTCCAGGACTAACAGAATTCTGGCCTTCCAGATCACGAAGTTGGACACACCGTCCAACCTATCCTGATCACGCAGTCCGTACGGGGCCATCTAGCTCAAATCTGTCAAAACAGTTACTCCTCTCCCTCTTTCTGCTGCAACACTCTACAGAAAATTGGATCTGGGTCTTTTGGCGATAGAAACCCTCTATAGTAGTTCCTCCCTCTGACAACTGATTTCCCTCTCGGAAATCCTCTGCCAAATCAACTGAATCAATCCTCTATGATCACCCTCCTGATCGGATCTCAAATCTGTTTAGCACAGATCTGCTGAGCGACTATTCTCCTCCTGCTTTTGTCACCTTTGTTAGGCATTGTTCTGCACCGACAAAACCTGTGCCACACCAGTAACTTTTGAAGATCAGAAGCTCTGCTTCCAAACTTTGGAAAACTGCACAGAAATTCTTCCACACGGACTACATCCCTTTGGCTGGCCTCTACGTGAGCAAACTGGCTCAGCAGTGCCTCCGCGCAATGCAGGCTGCTCCTGCGTCACTATGGAAGGCACTGCATTGCCTCTTCTTCACTCAGATGGCTCTGCGTCAGCCTCTGCATCAGCCTGGTTGGGTTGCATCCCTCGTGGTGTTGCGCTGCCCTCTTTTGGATCTCTGCTGCCCTTCCTACAGCAATTTATCTTCAGCCACTCTGTTGGTGGAATAGCTTGATCTGCAATGCTCTGATACCATGTGAAGTTTCAAAACAGAAACCCTACTGCAGTGTCTCGATCTACTTCACCTACTTGTTTGATTAATTAACAAGTTATTAATCTGAATATTCAGAAAAAAAAAACTAAAGCAAATACAAACAGCAGTCTACACATCTACAGATCATTTACTGAACAGCACGCACATGTGACAAAATTACATAGATTTATTATTATGCAGAATCTGAATACAACATTCTGGGCACCATAAATGGTTTGCCCTACAGAGAAATTACACAACAATTGTACCTTTCACTCGTAGATAGAAAATATGGTTGAATCACGCCCTCAATCAGGATTTATAGATAACAAGCCCTTTCTGGCCCACTGGAACCTTCAGTGTTGCTTTTGTGTCAACCCTCACTGGCCAATGTCCCAACTGCGTCACCCTGACTGGTGTTGCATTGCCCCTACGCTGCCCTAGCTGGTGTTACATTGCCCCTGCACTACGATAGTTGGGCCTGCCTCACCCTGACTAGGCTTACGCAGCCTCTGTGCAGTCCTCTGTGTGGTGCTAGTTGAATTGTGTCCTCCTGGATGGCTCTGCGTTGTCTGGTACAAGTTGCCTCTATGATGTTGTATTCTCGGCCTTGAATCAGATCATCCGTTGCCGATATCTGCCCCTCACTGCATTGCAAACTCGCTTCGAATTCCTCAGCAAACCCCGCCCCAGAAATTCGACTTAGCTTGAGTGCTCTGCCATGTGTCTCTTCTCCAACTGACCCCAAGCCCTTCTCTTATACTTTTCTCGTTGGGAAACCAACGGTCGTGATCTAATCTCTAATCGACGGCTCAGATTAAAAGATTGTTTCATCCATATCACTTAGAACATTTCATCACATGTGTTTAATTAATTCACTTTAATTTTTCTATTTCCCTAAGTTAGACTTAGGGTCCTCATTAAAAAAATTAATTATTTGAATAACTTCAACACCAGATGGAATTTCTCCAATCGCATTCTAGGTCTTGGAGATCTCGCGTCTTAGCCCCTCCACAAAATTTCGGAGCTAGAGCACACCCGATGCCACCCCAAAATTTCAACACTCCCTCTTCGCAAGGAGTGTTCTCTAGCAATACTTCCACACAAAAGTAATTGCCCTGATCTCAGTTTCGGTCTCCGCGTTTTTTATGCTTGGCCTGTTGCCCTTGATCTACAGAAAACTGGATCTGGGTTTCTTGGCGATAGAAACCCTCTATAGTAGTTCCTCCCTCTGACAACTCATTTCTCTCTCAGAAATCCTTCGCCAAATCAACTGAACCAGTCCTCTCCGATCACCCTCCTGATCGGATCTTAGATCTGTTTGGCACAAATCTGCAGAGCGACTGTTCTCCTCCCACTTTTGTCACCTTTGTTAGGCATTGTTCTGCACCGACAAAACCTGTGCCATACTAGCAACTTCTGAAGATCGGAAGCTCTGCTTCCAAACTTTGGAAAACTGCACAGAAATTCTTCCACACGGACTACATCTCTCTGGCTGGCCTCTACGTGGGCAGACTAGCTCAGTGTAGCCTCTACACAGCACAGGCTGCTCCTGCGTCACTGTGGAAGGCTCTGCATTGCCTCTTCATCACTCAGCAGCCTCTGCGTCATCCTGGCTGAGCTGCATCACTCCTGGTGTTGCGCTGCCCTCTTCTGGATCTTTGTTGCATCAGTTGCCCTTCCTGCAGCAATTTATCTTCAGCTGCTCTATTGGTGGAACAGCTTGATCTCCAATGCTCTGATACCATGTGAAGTTTCAAAACAGAAACCCTACTGCAGTGTCTCGATCTACTTCACCTACTTGTTTGATTAATTAAGAAGTTATTAATCTAAATATTTAGCGAAACACTAAAGCAAATACAAACTGCAGTCTACACATCTACAAATCATTTACTGAACAACACACACATCTAACAAAATTACACAGATTTATTATTATGCAAAATCTGAAGACAACATTCTGGGCATCATAAATGGTTTTCCCTACAAAGAGATTACACAGCAATTGTACCTTTCACTCGTAAACAGAAAATATGGCTGAATCACACCCTCAATCGGGATTTACAGATAACAAGCCCTTTCTGGCCCACTGGAACCCTCAACGCTGCCTCTGTGTCAGCCCTCACTAGCCAGTGTCCCCACTACGTCACCTTGACTGGTGTTGAGTTGCCTTTGCGCTGCCCTGGTTGGTGTTACGTTGCCCCTGCGCTATGCTGGTTGGGCCTGTGTCACCCTGACTGGGCTTACGCAGCCTCTGCGCAATCCTCTGCATGGTGCTAGTTGAACTGTGTCCTCCTAGCTGGCTCTGCGTTGTCTGGTACAAATTGCCTCTCTGTTGTTGTATTCTCGACCTTGGATCAGATCATTCCTTGTCGATCTCTGCCCCTCACTACACTGCAAACTCGCTTTGAATTCCTCAGCAAACCCCACTCCAAGAAATTCGACTTAGCTTGAGTGCTCTGCCTATGTGTCTATCCTCCAACTGACCCCAAGCCCTTCTCTTATACTTTTCTCGTTGGGAAACCAACGGCCATGATCTAATCTCTAATCGACGGCTCAGATTAAAAGACTGTTTGATCCATGTCACTTAGAACATTTCATCACGTGTTTAATTAATTCACTTTAATTTTTCTATTTCCCTAAGTTAGACTTAGGGTCCTCATTAAAAAAAAAATATTATTTGAATAACTTCAACACTAGATGAAATTTCTCCAATCTCTTTATGGGTCTTAGAGATCTTGTGTGTCTTAGCCCCTCCACAAAAATTTGAAGCTACAGCACACCCAATGCTACCCCAAAATTTCAACATGAATAAGGTTGAAGGTCTTCTTGATATGGGTTGAAGGTTTTCCTTGCAAACTGATCTGACTTTTCAATGTAGACATTGATTTTGACTTTGATGATTTCTAAAAAAGTCATTCTTGCTCTTTGATCTTTGAGTGTCTTCTTGTCAAGTAGTCATTTGTCTTCAACACCTTAGCTCTGAAACCATGTTGACAATTTGGTAGAGCATAGTTTAATTCAATTCTATACTTGATAATTACTTATGAGCTTACTTCCTTACTTAGGTCTTCTCTTTAGTAGCTTATTAGGTCTTTCATCAAGTCAAATATCAAAACACAAGAGACACAAATTTATGCTATTCAAGCAAGGGCGAAAACCTCTCCCACTTGGAGAGGAAAACCCGCAGGTAATTCTTCTTATAGACTTTCAGTTGACAGGTACCATGACCATGACACAGACCCTTGACCGTTGTATGCCTCCAAGACATTGTCACTGCTCTTTTCTTGACTTCTTATGTTGATCTCTCTTTTTTGCACTGTTCAGCACCAATACCAGAGAACTTGGTCTCTAACTGCACTGCTTTACACTGACCCTAGGAAATCTCAGTTCCTAGATAACCACTTGCTTATTTACTGTCCTCCATCAAACTAGTCTCGACTCTCAACCTCCTTTGTCCTGCATCTCTTTAGAACTGAGATCCTTGGCACGTTGTGATAGCACTTCTCTTATACTCCTTCGATCCCTTCAAAATAATCCAGACAAAGATACTGCCTTACACAGTGATACTATGTCTATTTCGTGAACTAGTGGCAGACTCCTCCTTCGCATTACATTTCAAAGCTTTACACCGTATTATATACTGTGTTAACCCTTAACTTGTTACTGTAATTCCAAACTGTCATGTGCCTCTTGTTATAGATATATCCAAGGTTACTAGACCCAATACAGTGACATAATATTTCTCTTTTTCTTCGTTGTATGTGCTGCACCAAACCGCAGACCTTACTGTAATATATATCCAAAAAACTCAGACAATCTAAATTGTTTTATGTCATGTTTTGTGCAGTCTACCTGGGTATATATAGTGGTTGGGCATAGATAATTAGCTAAACTGTCCATGAATAGTTGTGATTGTTTTATAAGCCGACTTTTACGTCTGATTGAGAGCCGACTTGAGAGGAGTATCCGACTTTTCCATCATGCTTGAGCCATCTACAACGAGCCATTTGACAAGGTCTTGAGGCATACTACTTACATCAATAAATTGACTTTACAAGTGTAACAACACTTTATATACATGACTCTAAATTACACACTTATGACAAGATGACAAATTCCTAAAAGACATCAAGAAGAAGTGTTTGACCTATAATAAAAACTCCTTGCTCATGAAACCCATGAGGCAAGCTTTACAAAAATACATTTTATATCTTTGTCTTCTTCATTACATAAATTCATAATTACATACTCATTATGAAAACCGAACCCAGTTACACTTTCCAAAACACCCCTACAAGGAGGAGGATTGTTTGCCCCAACAGGAGGAGTCCTTGCCTCACTTCGAGGTGTGTCGAAGTATCTGACACTCGGGTTCAGAGGGACCATACAGGGGCTGTGTGTGATAGTTCTAGTTGACAGTGGGGCCACCCACAATTTCCTTGATGCCCAAATGGTGGAGCGTCGGGGCATCCAGACAGCCACATTTGAGGGGTTTTCAGTTATGGTGTCAAGAGACCGGACCATGCAGTGTACGAAGTACATCCCCGGGTTGGCCTTGCAAATGGGGAACTACTCACTCACTGATCATTTTTTGTGCTTGATATCCCAGACACCAATGTGGTGTTGGGGGTTCAGTGGTTGTACACACTAGGTAAGGTCACCACTGATTGGAAGCAACTGGAGATGGAGTTCAAGGGGCCAGATGGGAGGCCATTATTATTGAGGGGGATACACTCTTATCCACCTCAAACAATGTCAACCCACAGCATGGAGGTCGATCTATGGCATGGGGTGTGGAGTGGTTAGTCGAACTGCAGATTTCTGAGACTGGGACATGGGCAAAGGCTACGCATCCAAACATATTAACCTTGTTGAGGGAGACCGCCATACTGTGGATTCGAATACACTATTGAGCTGGAGGATGGGGTGAACGCAATCATCACCACCTCTTATAGGCACCCAAAGGCCTATAAGGACGAGATAGAGCAAGCCATTCAGGAGATATTGAGATTGGGTCACATCATGCCTAGCTCGAGTCCATTTGCTTCTTTCGTGGTACTTGTGAAGAAGAAAAATGGGATGCTGCATACATGCATAGATTACCGGGTCCTCAATAAGAAGACCTTGAAAACAGATACACCATTCCACGCATAGACGAGTTGATGGATGAACTTAGAGGACCTAAATACTTCTCTAAGATAGATTTGTGTTCGGGGTATCACCAAATCTGCGTGAGGGAGCAGGATGTCCCAAAGACTGTTTTTCGCTGCCATTACGGTCATTTCGAGTTCTTGGTGATGCCCTTCGGGCTAACCAACGCTCCTGCTACATTTCAGTCTTGTATGAACCACATATTCTGTGGGCAGTTGACAGGCTTGGTCTTATCTTTCTTCGATGATATACTCATTTACAACAGCACATGGGAGGAGCACCTCCAACACTTGGAGGAAGTGTTACGCATACTTGAGCAGCAGTTGTATGCGAAGATGTCCAAACATGAGTTTGGACTAACAGAGATGTTGTACACCTGGGGCATGATTGGAGAGGATGGAGTGCAGGTGCATCAGGAGAAGATTCAGGTTATATTGGAGAAGTTTGGCTAAGTATCTTGT
Source organism: Pinus albicaulis (assembly GCA_034641835.2). Classification (NCBI taxonomy): domain Eukaryota; kingdom Viridiplantae; phylum Streptophyta; class Pinopsida; order Pinales; family Pinaceae; genus Pinus; species Pinus albicaulis. The sequence goes on from CM076582.1 coordinate 146,366,059, forward strand.
GGGAATTTCTTGAATTTTGTAAAATTATTTTTGTGATATTTACAATTAATATCACAAAATGATTTTACAAAATATACATGGGTTTCTAAATAGATTTTGAGAAAATAATTCTTTTATGATACTTTTCCTCGAAAGAACTACTAAAACGCTTTAGAAAAATTTATGCTCATTATAGCCCTATCGAAGATTCAATCCACCATATAAAAACTAAGGATCCAAACAAAGTATCCCTTGCCCACAGTCTGTGAACTTGGAGACCAAGGATTGATTGCCTGCAAACACTATATATTATCTCAAAATAATAATCATAAAGCACCACATAGGAAGCTCGTACTCAATACATACTACAGATCAACAAACAAGAAGACCTCAAGTTGCACCCCAAAGTCTTTTATTATAGTTGAAAAAATAGTTCCCAACGGGGCAATGGTTTACAAAATGCTTCAGCAGCAATTCTAGTCAAAGATCAAGATGGCTAGAAACTCAACTGACTCTCTAATTTATAGATAAATCCTCCAAGTAGAAAAATGACGACTAGTTTCTTTGATCCTTGTAAAAATAATCTTGGTCGTTGATAAACACTTCAAGATCTTTTAATCGTGGCCCTTGATTTCTTATTTTTGAGGAATTTTCGAATTATTGAAAATACTGAGATGGGGGTGAATCCATATCTCTTAGCAATTAGCACTTTTTAATCATTTTCAAAGTATTAGTTATTCTTGAGTTATTATTAATGTTCTTTTTCAACTATTATAAACAATAATACGTAGTAGACAACACCATACAACAATGCACGAAGATAAAACAATAGACACGGAGATTTTTAGGTGGAAAACCCCCTCCGGGTCAAAAACCACCAAGCGCTTCTCTAGTAATTGTCATCTTCTCTCTTTAAAAGAAATATTAATTACATCAAGATTTCAGTTACAACTGAGGGATGCGTCAACCCCCTAATTCATAGGGCACGACCGGTAGGACACTACTAAACCATAATATCCTGTTGCAACCAAAAGGATGCCCCAACGCCGTGTAGATCAGGCCACAACCTGATGAGCGCCCCAACACTCTTTTTACCAGTGGTTGTCGGAAAGGATGCTTCGTTGCCCTAGTATTTTATCAGCCACAACTAAATGGACGCTACAACGCCATGTGCAAGCCACAACTTTCCCTAGCACCACCCTGCCACCCTGAAATGTTCTTAGGACACAACCTGAAGGTGTGACTCCAATCACCTGCCTTGCACCACCATGTCACCCTAAAGATTCGGCGGACCACGTTTCACAATTTTCAGAGCGGATCCCCCTGTGCTCTGAATTAATATAATAAAGTTGTAAAATGTTGTATATTTGTCAAATCTTAGTGGCCACTGGCCATTGCACAATGTTGCACATCAAAGTAATTGCTCAACTGCTCATCAATGTCACTACTCAACTGCACATCATTGTCACTGCACACATAGATCACTACATATCTAATCATTGCTCAACATCAACAGCTCACAACGCTGGCTACCACTACTATATTGAACTGTCTGTTGCAAACACTGAACCCAAATGTCTGAAAATGACATACTCCAAGAAACCTCAATTCATCCCTATGACATGCTACCAATGCTTTCAAACTCTGCCCATGGAGAGTTACCAACATGTCTTTTTCACTGCTATCCATTTTCCTATCAAACCGGATTCATCCTCCACCCTCCACGTGTCCCGAATCGGTCGAATCGGACACGATTTGTACGGATTCGTGTCCACTTGACCGTCCGACAAATCGGGATTCAATCGTGTCCTGTAAGGACACGATCGAATCCTGATTTGTCGGACTCGCTTAGCGTGGAAAAGCGTCCAGCGTTATAAAATAACCCATTTCTATTTAGTTTTCTCACTTTGTCTTTGTGTGTGAGTTGAGCAAGGAGCACAGGAGCGATTTCAAGGAGATTCAAGTAACTGGTAAGTGCATTATCTCTCTAATTTTTTGCATTTTGTTTACATGTGCATATGTTTTACAAATTTGTCCATTTTTGTTTATTTTTTACAGTGTTCATGGCTAAAATCAAGGGTAGCAAGGAAGGGGCAAAGAAAGGGGAAGAATGTCCCCATTGGAGATGCCCCTCATGTTCCTATTGCATCAAGGTCTGCAAGTATTCCATCTATTGGAAGTGGGGTTGCAACAGCAGCTTCAAATGTTCAGGGAAAACAAACTCAAGACCCCAAATATCCATTGTGGAAATTTGTGACAAGAGAGCCAGGACCAGGCAACAAGGCGAACGGAGGAGGCAATGTTGCTTGGAAATGCAGTTTTTTCCATATCCATTTCATGAGCACATATTACCCTGTGAAAGCCCATTTGTTGTCTTTGCCAAGTTGTGGAATTGCAGCTTGTACATGGGTGCCTTTAGCAAAGAGGAAGGAAATGGACAGAGAGACATTTGTTGGTGCGGCAAATGTGGCATCAAAAACAAAACAAAACAAGAAAAGAATGATGACCCCCTTCCATTCTTGAGGAAAAGAAGCAACAAGTTCCCATTTGAGAGTTCTAGTGGGGGACAAGCAAAAAAAATAAAGGCAACTGCACTTGGTCTAATGGACAAGATTTTCCAGAAAGAGAAGTAGGAAGAGCTTGATCTCACCATTGCATATTTTTTCTATCAGAACTTGATATCCTTCAATGTTGCACGCTCAACTCAAATAGCTCTATCAGGGTATGTGCCTCCTGGGTCAAAGAAGCTTAGAACCACATTGTTGACGAAGGCAAAGAAAGAGGTGGACAAAATGCTTGAGCCTATTAAATCAACATGGTCAACATCTGGGGTTAGCATAGTTTCTGACGGATGAACAAATCCAACACGACACCTACTCATTAACTTCATGACGTCTTCCTTGAATGGTCCAGTTTTCTTGAAATCAGTGGATGCACTAGGACAATACAAGGATGCACGATATATGGGTGAGTTATTTATTAAATCTATAAAAGATATAGGTGTCGATTCTTGTGTGCAAATAATTATAGATAATGCACCTATTTGCAAGGCTGTTGGCATGATTGTTCAAGTTAAATATCCACAAATATTTTGGACATCTTGCATTGTCCATTCATTGAAATTAGCATTGAAATCTATTGCCTCTGATATGCTTTGGATTGGAAGCATTATTGAGAATGCACAGCATATCCGCAACTTTGTACAAAACCATACAAATGCCCTCACTATCTACAACGAGTACACCAATCTATCATTATTGAAGATTGTGGATACACGATTTGCCTCTTCATTCATCATGTTGAAGAGGTTGAGGGAGCTCAAGACCGCTCTTAGGGCTATGTTTATTTTAGAGTTTTGGTCTTTTTGGAGAAATACAGATCAAGTAGCCTCAAAAAGAGTGAAGGACACAATGTTGGAAGATACCTGGTGGAAGAGGGTAGATCTACTTATTAGGATCATGGACCCTATCGTTTCCTTGCTTCGATTTGCAGATACAGACCAACCCATCCTAGGAGAGGTTTATGAGGGATGGGATTCCATGATTGAGTCTGTGAGGAACATTATTTTACATAGTCAGTGCCCCAAGTATGAGACATCACCAGAGGCCTTCTTCACCACCATACAGGATATTCTTGTCAGCAGATGGGACAAGAATTGCACACCTTTACATTGTTTGGCTCACTCCTTGAACCCAAAATACTACAGCCATGAGTGGCTGAATGGTGGACCTTCCCGCAAATTCCCTTCTCACATGGATGGTGAAATCTCACAGAGGAGGAAAGATGCATCCAGGAGGATTTTTCAGGATAGGGCATCCCTTGATGAGGTGGAGGATGCCTTTGCAGAGTTTTCCACTGGCACTGGACGATTTGTAGGCTATGATGTGATTAGAGATAGGGAGGTTAAGAATCCCTATTCTTGGTGGGCAACTCATGGGGCAACAAGCACTCCTCTACGGCAGTTAGCCATGAGGCTCCTCTCTCAGGTGACTTCATCCTCTTGTTGCGAGAGGAATTGGAGCACATGTGGGAAATTGTATAGTGGTAAGAAGAGCAGGCTTGAGTAGTCCAGGGCAGAGACAATGGTGTATGTGCACACCAACCTTCATCTTATTTACAGGCAGATGGAGGATTGGCTGAAGGGAAGGAAAAGATGTGGGATGTCTTTCATGATGATATGGGTCTCGACAACAGTGTTGAGTTGGAATTCGTCAACTTGGATCTCAATGAGCCAGTGCTAGAGCCTATCACAATTGATGATAGTGATACAGTAGAGGGGTCATGCTCCACACCAGCAGATGCAGAGATGACATTGGATACAGAGTAGGAGGATGCAGCAGAGTAGAGCAGTGGTGAGCACGATGATCATAATGAAGACAGTGATGTTGATTATGATGATGAGGATTGATGACTCATGACTCATGAGCTACCTACTGTGGCACTACCTTGAGGCTTGTAGTCTTGTAGACTTGTAGTTGTTTTGTATTTGCTATTTCTATTTTCCATTGGCATACCTATGTAACACATTTTGATTTTGATGACTTAATGAGAAAACTACAGTATCTTGTCTTTCTCCTATTGGATCATTGATGAATATGTTTGTTACTTTGTATGATTGTATGATGTTTCTTTGTAAAACTTACATTTAGATGAAGATCTATATTTGAATCAATGAATTTGTATGAATTTGTGTAAGAAATATCTAATTTTTCATATATATATATATATAACGTGTCCTATTCAGGGGGGTCACTGTGTCTGTGTCCGACACTCGAATCCGTGTGTCCATCGTTCCCATGTCCTTGTGTCAGGTGACTTAGCCATTTTCATGTCAATAAATTATACAACAAGATGATATTGAAGAAGAATGACTCGAATTATCCACAGTGTTACCAGAAAATTGTTGACGTTTCGAATCCCAACGGGGATCTATCTTCAGGACATAAACTTTTGAATCAAGGACTAGCTGCCTTGTAAGGTCATGGTTATGTTATTTACTCCTTATGACAGTTTACCCTCTACGTCATTACTATAATAAATCTAGCACAAACTTCTAAATTATCACTGTCACAGGTCAATGTTTGTTGATTTTGTAGCATTGGAAAGTATTCCAAGTCTCATATTTTATGAGGAAGCTTGGACATCAGTATTCCAAAGAACCCAGAAACCATTTGTGAAAATTCCACTTGATTCATGGCTTATTAAAATAATTAATTATTTTAATGTGAACCCTGAGTCTAAACTTATGGAAATTAAATAATTAAAGAGTATTAATAAAACAGGGTGTGAATCTTTTAGAAAACAAAGATCAAGTCATGTTTTAATCTTAGCCATGAATTAGAGATCTAGTCTGCGCCATTGATTCATGAACGAGAAGATTATAAGAGAAGGCTTGAGAGTCATTTGGAAAGCAAGTCGGGCACACTTTTAGTACCCGAAGGAAATCAATTCTAAAGGAATAGAATTCAATTTCAGAGGGAGAGTTTGTAGAGACAGAAGAAAGAAGGGGAAGTCAACAAAGGCAAAGAAAGGCAAGAGGAGGACGCAGAGGGGACAACGCTGAGCAGCAGCACTGAGTCCCCAACCAAAGTAACGCAGTCCAGCGCAATGACTGCGCAGAAAACCACACAGAGTGATGCAGAGGGAGATAGGCTGTCTCCAGGGTGTCAGAAATTCTCCTGAAGGGTTCAAAAAATTTATCTCAAGTGTATTCTAAAAAATCTACCCATCAAATTCTTGTAAATGATTTTCCTTGCTGAAGAATAATACAAACCCTCATCTATTGCACCGGTTTTCTCGCATTGGGTTTTTCTGGGGACAATTGTCCAAAAAATAACCGTGTTCATGTGATTTTTTTTATGCGTTTTATGTGTTATGTTCTATTTTCTGCTTATGGTTACGTGAATATTGCAGTTTTGTTTATTTTAGAATTTACTGAAAGAATCTGTAAATAACTTATCATAAAATAAGTAGGTGAAATAAACTATCGCTGCAGTAGTGTTTCAGTTTGAAAATTTCACATGGTATTAGAGCAAAAGACGAATAACAGAAGAGGAGGTTCTATAATGGAATGAAGGTCTGATAGTGATGTAGCATCAGCTCGGAAGGGTTCACGCAGTCCTACAGAACGCATGGAGGAACAGAGAGATCATGATGTTTCAGCTCTAGCATCTAGACTAGAATACGAATTTGCTTGTGTGTCAAGCATAGCCTCTCCAGAAATCTAGTATATTGACAGTGGAGCATCTGCTCACATGACGGGAGTTCGAGAATGCTTCTCAAGCTACCAAGAGGAGGAGATGAATTTTCAAATCACTATGGGAAACAAGGTAAAATGTACCCCTGTTGGAAGAGGCGCCATAATATTCAAACAGAAGCTGGAAACAAGCTTCAGGCCACCAACATACTGCATGTACCGGGATTGGAGATGAACTTGCTCTCAGTGTCTCAACTTTAGAACAAGAGTTACGATGTATACTTTATTGGCAACAAAGTTTATGTCAAACACCCTAGTTGGGAAAAGAAGGCACAAATTGAAGTAAGGAGCCATAAACAGTACAAATTACAGCTCAAGTCCCCAATGGCATTGACAGGCAGTACTGACAAGAGAGATTTGAATGAATTATGGCATAGAAGAATGGGGTGTCTATATCATGGAGCCTTGAGAATTCTCAAGAAAACTGTCACGAGAGCTCCGAAACTTAGCACCAAGTGAGACGATGTCTGCAGAGGGTGCGTATTAGGGAAGTACGCCAAGGCAGCATATCCGAAAAGCAGCAATAGGGCCAAGAGTGTGTTGGGATTGATACACTCATACATTTGCGGACCAATGTCCAGGATTGCTCTCAGCGGTGCAAAGTATTTTGTCACCTTTATCGATGACCATTCCAAAAAGACATGTATCTACTTTCTAAAGACCAAAGACGAGGTCTTTGAGTGATTCAAAGAGGTTAAGGCTCTAATGGAGAATCTAACAGGGAAGCGGATCAAGACATTGTGATCAGACAATGGTGGAGAGTACATTGACAAGGACTTCACAAGGTTCTGCGCAAAGGAAGGCATCAAGAGAGAATGGACTACTCCATATAATCCGGAGCAGAATGGGGTCGCAGAGAGGAAGAACATGACCATTGTGGAAGCTGCGAGGGCAATGTTGTATGATCAAGACATGCCCAAATTTATGTGGGTTGAAGCTTGTAATACAGTCTTGTATGTGTAGAACAGAATGCCTCATAACGCATTGGGTAAGGTTACTCCTGAGAGTTTGTTCACTGGCAGCAAGCCTGAAGTGAGCCACTTTAGGACACTTAGCAGTATAGCATATTGCCATGTACCCGATGAGAAGAGGAAGAAGTTGGATCAAACTGTTGAAAAAGGATACCTTGTGGGATATAGCGAGAATGTGAAGGCTTACCGCATCTATATTCCCGAGAGTAGGAAGATAGTAGTAAGATGGGACGTGATGTTCATGGAGGAGAGAGCCTTCAGGAAATCCCAAGAAATGTCTTCAGTTATGCAGTCTGAGGAGGATCCGTTGGTCCAGCCACATCGACCTACGGATGATGACTCTAATGCCTCTCTAAGGCACAAGGATCCTAACGAAATATTTTCCGAGGAAGTGCAAGAAAGAGAGCAGGTGAATCCACCCACCACCAGTGGAAGAACGAGCATAGAGCTACAACAGATTCTGAGGGATGCAGAGGAGTTTGTTGGAGCTCCTAGAAATGAGAAGAGGGAACGCAGGTAGCCAAACAGGTACCAGGCATTGGTAGCACAGGTTGGAGAACCCTCTAGTTTTCAGGAGGCAGCTCAGCATCAGGTGTGGGTAGATGCTATGGTGGAGTACAGCTCCATCATGACTAATGATGTCTGGGAAGTAGTTCCTAGACCTCCGAACAGGTCGGCTATAGGTTTGGGATGGATCTACAAGATTAAATATGTTGCAAATGGCAGCATAGAGAAACTCAAATCCAGGTTTGTGGTTAAGGGGTATGCACAGAAGGAAGGGATCATTATGAAGAAACCTTCGCCCTTCTAGCTCAGTATACTTCAATCAGATCTGTCATCTCTCTTGCAGCGCAGATGGGATGGGAAATTCACCAGATAGATGTCAAGACTACGTTCTTGAATGGGGTGATAGAAGAGAAAGTGTACATAGAACAACAAGAGGGCTTTGAGACGCATGAGCAGAAAACTCATGTGTGCGGGCTTAAGAAAGCCTTGTACGAACTAAAGCAAGCACCTAGAGCTTGGTATGGGCAAATCGACAGCTACCTGCAGAAGATGGGATATGTCAAGAGTGACGAAGATCCCAACCTCTACTATCTGAGAGTAGGGGATGAGCCTTTAATATTGGTATTATATGTAGATGATTTGTTTCTAACCAGATCATCTAAGCTCATCAAAGACTACAAGGAAAATATGGCTACATAATTCAACATGACGGATCTAGGGCAGATGCACTATTTTCTGGGGTTGGAAGTTTGGCAGCAGAAGAAAGAAATCTTCCTTGGGCAAGGAAGATATACTACAAAGATCCTGAAAAGATTTCAGATGGAGGATTGTAGAGCCATGGCTACGCCAATGATCAAAAACTAGAAGAAAATCGACACGTCCGAGGATGATGAGGTTGATCCTACCTTGTATAAGCAGCTCATAGGATCATTGATGTACCTGGTCAACACTAGACCAAACATCTGTCATGCAGTGAATACCCTCAGTCAGTTCATGGTAGAACCAAGGAGCACTCACTTGGCAGCAACCAAACATGTTCTCAGATACTTGAAGGGGACAGTCGAGTTTGGATTGAAGTACACCAAGGGAAATGAAATCCAGTTGAGTGGGTTCACTAATGTAGACCAGGCTGGAAGTCCAATAGATCGGAAAAGTACTAGTGGGTATTGTTTCAGTGTCGGATCAGGAATGACTTCCTGGTGCAAAAGGAAACAGAAATTCGTTGCGCTGAGCTCAGTCGAGGTTGAATATATGGTAGCTAGCACAGCTTCGTGTGAGGCCATATGGCTTCGTAAGTTGCTCATGAACTTACTCAAGAGGAGGATGGAACCGACCAGAATTTTGTGTGATAATCAGAGTTGCATCAAGCTCTCTGAGAAGCCTGTGTTTCATGATCGGTCGAAACACATTGACATCAGGTGCCACTTCATCAAAGACTATGTCCAACGGGGAGTTGTATAGTTGAAGTAAATTCCTACAGGGGAACAGGTGGTTGATATCCTCACGAAAGCTCTGGGTAAGATTAAGTTTACTTTCTTCAGAGAGAATATGGGGATGGTCAAGAATCCATTCCAGTAGAGGAATGGATGGGCTCAAAATTCAAAGGGAACCGCAGTACGAATGAGGCAGTGACATAGATGGTGTCATGGGCAACAATACAAAGGGTAGCAGCGCAGCAAATGAGGTTCGGGTCAGAGCAGATGTAGTTGGTATTTTGCTTGAACTCTTTCCTCGCTAAGAGAGAGTGTTGATTTTGTAGCTTTGGAAAGTGTTCCACGTCTCATATTTTGTGAGGCGGCTTGGACATTAGTATTCCAAAGAACCCATAAACCGTTTGTGGAAATTCCACTCAATTCATGTTTTATTGAAATAATTAATTATTTTAATGTCACCCCTAAGTATAAACTGAGGAAAATTAAATAATTAAATGGTATTAATAAAACAAAGTGTGAATCTTCTAGAAAACGAAGATCAAGTCATGTTTAATCTTAGCCATTGATTAGAGATCTAATATGGGTTGTTGATTCATCAACGAGAAGATTATAAGAGAAGGCTTGAGGGCAGGGTCCGGGGGGAGCGCCCCCCCCCTCTCGAACCCGCTCCCAAAACACGCTCCAAGCTGGAGCGTTTTGGGAGCGCATAGATAGCACACTCCGGAAAACGCTCCCTGAACACGCTCCCTTCAGGGAGCGTTTTCTGGAGCGCGCTCCCTGCGCTGCCAAAACGCTCCCTGCCTTTTCGAGAGCGCTCGGGAGCAAACGCTCCCAGAGCACTCCCTCCTTAAAAAAGACGCTCCAGGAGCACTTTTTTAAGGAGGGAGCGCTCGGGGAGCGTTCGCTCCCGAACACAAATTTGCGCTCTTGTCTAGTCGTCTGTGCGCGGAGGAGGAGGAGGATGCCGGCGGAAATTTGTAGGGAAGGGGAGGGGGGGGAGGGGAGGGAAAGAAATAAAAGGCCCTCCCTCCCATTCTTATTATCTCATCTTTGAAGAGAGAGCAAGAGAGGAGAGCTAGAGAGGAGAAAGAGCAAAAGAGGAGAGGAGAGGAGAAAGAGCAAGGGAGGAGAGGAGAGAGCAAGAGAGAGCAAGGGAAAGGAGAGGTTGACCATTGGAGAGAGCAAGGAGCTTGGAGGTAGAGCTTGGGATCGATGGACAAAGAGGTAGGAGAGTCTAATCTAAATTTTTTTTCTGTGTATTTTTAATTTGTTCAAACATGAAAATTTAATTTTTTTTCTACATTGCATTTTAACTTGTTGAAAAATGAAAAAATGAATTTTTTTTTGCTATCTTGCATTTTAATTTGTTGAAAAAAAAAAAAAAAAATTCTATGTTGCATTTCAATTTGTTGATAAATGAAAGATTGAATTTTTTTTTCTATGTTGCATTTTTTCCTATTCCCATTTGCCATTCCTCCATTGTTTTGCAGGTTAAAAACTTGAAATTTTGAATTTTGAAACATCATGGCTATATGGCTTGGCATTTTCTTCATGTTGATTCTGGTTTTTGTTATTATGGTGTTGAAAAGTAGGAGAAAGTGGCCTATTCTAGAAGAGGAGGATGAAGTGGGTTACAGTGGATATGGTGAAAACCCTAAAGAGGAGTACCAAGCTGAGGAGGAAAAGGAGAGTGGAGATAATGAGACCACAATGACACCAACTAAAATTGACCAAAAACCATTGTGGAAATATGTTACTAGGCCTGAAGCAGGGAGAGAGGGTGGAACCATTAAATTTATATGCCCCCGTTGCAATACACCTGTGCCAGAAGGCACCTTTGTGGGAAAAGGCCATATGATGGAGATAAAAATATAGGAATCAGAACTTGTGTAAGTGTATCAGCAACAGATAGAGCCAAATACATAAGGGAGGAGGAGGAAACCCAATACAAATATAAAAGATCTAATGGTTTCATTGAATTTTATGCACCATCACAACATGGACAAAGAAGTCCATCAACTTCCACCCATGGCAGTGGATATGGAGTCACTCCTGGACCAAACATCTCTTTAAGGTGTAGAACCATATCTGATTTCCTTGACGAAGGGTCTAGGAGTGATGTGGATTCAAAAAAATTCCGATTTTTCTATGCATGTAGGGTACCATTCAATGTTCTTAGCTCACCTTATTGGCATGACATGGTTTCTGCCATTAATGATGCCCCCAAAGGATACAAGAGCCTTCGGTATGACAAGGCTAGAACCGTGGGCCTTGATCATGAAAAAGCAAAAATAACTCATTCTTTGAGTAGAATGACAAGTTCTTGGAATGAGCATGGGGTGTCCATTGTATCTGATGGATGGACAAATGTAAAAGGCAAGCCATTGATAAGTGTTTTTGTTGTGTCTGTTAGTGGTGCAATATTCCTTTCATCATATGATTATTCAGATAAGTTCAAGACCGGCATCAACATTGTAGAACCATTACTTGACACAACTGAACGTATTTACAATGTCATCCAAGTCATCACTGATAATGTTTCTAATTGTAATGCAACGGAAGCAATTATTGAGGATAAATACTCCCAATGTAGTTTGGTCTGGGTGTTTGGTTCACAAAATGAACCTTTTGATGCATGATATAATTAAAAACAAACAACCTCAATACAGATGGCTTGGTGATTTGTACAAGAGAGGAAAAAAATGATAAGATTTATTACAAATCATAGCAATACCCATGGGCTTTTCCGCAGTCACTCAAGATTGGAGTTGTTGAAGATAGCAAAGACTAGATTTGCTAGCTATTACCTCACCTTCAGGCGCCTTTTGAAGGTAAGAGAGTCATTGGTTGCCATGGTATCAAGTCCACATTGGCAGGTATTAAAGGACAGGGCAACAACATCAGTGGACAGGCAAGGTTTTGAACAGGTGGAGGAGACCGCTCTTGATTCTTTGTTTGGGCACGTGTGAGGGAAATTTTGAATTTCACCAAGCCCATTTATAGCATGATTCGCTTTGCAGATATAGATAAACCAATGATTGGGGAGGTGTATGAGCAAATGGATAGCATGTTGGGGCAAATAAAAGATGTTAAGGAAAACGATCCAAACTGTATCCAATGATTCACAATTGTGTGTATGCACGGTGGAATAAACTTAATGTTCCACTACATGCTTTAGCGTATATCCTTATGCGAAAATACTACTCTACATCTTGGTTGGGCAAACCTGCACTTGGGGGTGGGGTTAGGATCAAACCTCATACAGATCCAGAGGTACAAGAGGGATATATGAAAGCATTAGACAAGTTGGTCCCTGACAGGGAAGAGTGTGCTAATCTGTGCCTTGAATTAGGCAGATACTTCAGTTGCACTGGTTTGTTTGGTTCTTTTCATGCAATGGAAGATACAGACAGGTTTGATGCTCTCACATGGTGGGAAGCATATGGCGGCATGGGACTTTTGCCAAAATTGGCAAAAAAAGTTCTCTCACAGATTGTAAATACTTCTTCTGCAAAGAGGTGTTGGAGCACCTTCAGCTTCATCCATAATGTGAGAAGCAACAGACTCAACGAAAATCGAGCAAAAAGCTTGGTTTATGTGCACTACAACTTGAGGTTGTTGAGTCATTATTGTGATCGGGCTTATAAGGATCTATCATTTAAAGTTTGAGACAACAACCCAGAGGAAGCCATTATACATCTGGAAGAATTGGAAGAAAAACTTTTGAGAGATGAGGATGAAGCAGTAGCAACCATGTCATCGCCACACCCACCATCTGGTAGTAGTGCCAGTGCCAGTGTTCGAGTTCGAATTATTTTTCATTTGCTGATGCAGCCTCCACCTACATCCTCACGTGGAGGGCATGGGCCTTCTAGTTATGGTCGTGGTACTTCCCGCGAGGAGACTGTTGAAAGACCACCATTACCACAAGTTGCTCATAAATTAGACATTTCTCATGGCAAGAGGCTAAGCAATAGATAAAATAGATTTACAGTTTACTAGTCTTTTCTATTTTCTAGTAGTGTTTAACTTTCTATAACTGTTGAAACTTGACTCTTTCATATTTAATTGAAGATATTTTTTGTAAACAATATATGACAATTTAAGTTTGAAGTTTGAAACTTTGAAGTTGGCAATTATAAGTTTATAAGTCATTATGAATTATGAATATGATGCTTCATGAAAGTTGAAATTTGTTTCATTTCATTTCATTTTATAACATTCCATTTCATGTTAAATATTCTTTGTTGTAATGGTTACACTTAGCTTACAAGTACAACTATGGTGATCAATGAATCAATGATGATAAATGTTATATATTGAATTCTGAAAGCTTGAAACTTTAAAATTGATGAATCATGAGACTCAAGCGTTAATATGTTATATGTTTCTAACCTATGGACGTGGTTGATGAAGATTATAACTTCTAAATGATTGATGTTATATGGTTCAATCTATGTTTTTATGTTTGTTATGTCTAATTCATCATTCTACATGCTTTTGTTGACATATATGCATCAAAATATAAAATATATATATATATATATATATATATATATATATATATATATATATATTATAAAAAAACACTCCCTGAAACGCTCCCGGACCGGGTGCTTTTGAAAATGGCGCTCTCGCTCTCGCTCCCGCTCCCCGCTTTCGCTCCCACTCCCAAGTAACCTTGCTTGAGGATCATTTGAAAAGCAAGCCGGGCACACTCTCAGTACCCAAAGGAAATCAATTCTGAAGGAATAGAATTCGATTTCAGAGGGAGAGTTTGTAGAGACAGAGTTGCAGAGGCAGAACAAGGAAAGGGAAGTCAGCAAAGGCAAAGAAAGGCAGGAGGAGAACGCAAAGGGGGCAGCGCTGAGCAGCAGCACTGAGTCCCCAACCAGAGTGACGCAGTCCAGTGCAGTGACTGCGCAGAAGACCACGCAGAGTGATGCAGAGGAGCTAGGGTGTCTCCCGGGTGTCAGAAATTCTCTCGAAGAGTTCAGGAAAATTATCTCAAGTGTATTCTAAGAAATCTGTATCCTAAGGAATCTGTCCGTCAAATTCTTGTAAATGATTTGCCTTGCTGAAGAATAATACAAACCCTCATCTGTTGCACCAGTTTTCCCACATTGAGATTTTCCAGGGACAATTGTCCAAAAAATAACCGTGTTCATATGAATGTTTTTATTGCATTACATGTGTTCTATTCTATTTTCTGCTTATGGTTAAGTGAATACTGCAGTGGTGTTTATTTCAGAATTTACTGGAAGAATCTGTAAATAACTTATCATAAAAGAAGTAGGTGAAATAAATCTATCACTGCAGTAGTGTTTCAGTTTGAAAATTTCACAATGTTGAGTCAAAGTCAAGATGTCAATCATGTCAATTCAATTTTGTGTGCTAATGAATCATTATCTTGTTAACTAAGGTCACTAGGTACACAATATCACTATCAAACACAGGATCATTGTCATGTCATCAACCCAAATATTACTGTCAATATATCAAGGTCACTGCTATATCTTTTACTCCTCGTCAAGTCAAGGATCAAACCCCAATAGTCACTGTGTTATTGACATGCCAAATGTTACAGTGGTTGACTTTTACCAATTAATCACAACCCAATATTACAGATTCACTGTGAAGTCTTCATACTAATGTTATAAACTTAGCATCTCATCAAATCACACGAGTCACTGTTTCACTATTAGATTCTCAATCATATGTCAAGAGGAGTGTACAAGATTTTTTTTTTCTTAAACTACTGTCAAGGTTACATAAGATAAGTGTTATGACACAATGTTACTATACCAAATATCGATTTACTGTTAATATGCTATTGTCACATCACATGTGACTATCACCAAGTCAAAATAACATTGTCAACATGCTTGACTGTTGTAGATGATCAAATCACTGGTAAAGTTACCGCTATTACTTGGTCACATTACTTGTTAAGTTTTGTATGGCAAAACTGTATCTCAAGTCACTGGATTATCTGTATTACTACAGTTCAAATGATCTTTAAGACAACTGTACTGAACAGTCTCTTTGAGTACTGAATGTTTCAATGTTTTCTTGACAAATCAACTCACAAGGACACATATAAATTCAATGCTAAAGTTCTATTGTTTCAAGTTGAATCAAGAAACTTGTGCATAAATAGGTTATCTAGTTGCCATGTTAGTATAGAGGGATGTTCGACAAGATGGAGACTCCTATCAGTCCTACAAGGAGTTTGTCAAAAGATTTTCAACATGCTGCAATATTGTCCTGGCACAGGAATTCTGCAATGTTTTAGTTCTACTAGTTACAAGCTCTGCTATCTTAATAAAGTGAATTCAATGATTGGCTTAGCGCAGTTGCTCACTAGTTACAAGGTTTGCTATCTTAATCAAGTGAATTCAATGATTGGCTTAGTGCATTTGCTCACTGATACACTGAAATTTCCATTATTGTTTTGTGGTGAGAATAAACGTCATAGATCGACAATGGTATAACTGATAGAAGTGTCTTTATTCACATGTCACAAAAAGAAAACACAATAAGAAACCTTCGCTGCCCCATAGACGTTTGTTATGGTCTTGAAAAAGTTCTTGTAGAAGTGATGCCCAAGAAGGGTTGAGGAAGAGTTGCCAAGTGAACTCCCAAACCAGAGATAAGCTCTCAAGACTTTGAGCTAACTGGAATAGTATTTACCCAAGATGAATCTCAACCAAATAATAAAAAGAAATTGGAATATTTATACAAATCCTTTGAGAAAAAAATAAAAACATAATGGAAACCCTACCTTCTGTAATGTTTGCGTGTTCTGTTCAGGTATTTAATGCCCTAAAGGAGCGCTGAAGTGCTTTAATGCAAGGCCTGAACCTACAATGTGAATCTGCTCAACGAATCACCTAAAAGACTTAAAATAAAGCCAAAAAAAGTGCACTTGTTGACTTACCTTCGTTGTTCCATGCCCCAGAGATCCGAAGATTTCAGAGAGAATTTCATAGAATGGATGACTTAAGAATGTTATAGCATGATGGTTAGATTACGTCTTATTTTATAGTGTTAGGTTAGGCTAATTAAGGGCTTCATAAGTTATACGTTGAAAAGAGGCCTTATAAAGGGGTTGAATATATTGATTTTCTAATAAAATTTTACTAATGGGTTACCTTAATTCTTAGCTAGAATGTCGTTGGCCTTGAGGGGTATAGTAAGCCTTCTAATGTAAATGTTTGAGTATACTTGGGCATAAATCTTTAAACATTAATATAATTGTTCTTTTCAAACCTTAAGTTAGATGTTTAACAAATTTAATTTAATTTAGTAATTGTTAATAACATGTTTATTAAACTCTAAGTAATTGTACACTAACCCTCTTGGTGTGCTTTGTAGGTGACACATGAGTGCATTAAGTCACTGATTGATTAATTGTCTTTGGTTTTTGAAGTTATGTAAGTTATACAGGGTGAGATTACAGTGATAAACAATGTCATATGTTGACAACCGTAGGAGGAGGTGTCATGTCACTACCCCTAGGGTTTTTAGCCCAAAAACTGGGGTCACTAACTTCAATTGTGAATATCTCTCAAACCAGGAGGCCTGTCGAGGCATACCACATATCAACAGAAACATATTTTCGAAGAGAATCTAATGACATAGATCTCCAACCCAAACTCAATGATTTGGCCTACCAAAAACCCTCGACAAAGTCGGGGTACATCCTCAGTGCATGGAACCCAAACCCTAGGACTTGGGTTTTCAACCATCCAACAATATAGCCACCATCTTGATGTAATCTGACAATTACTAAGAAGTGTTCATTAAGCATTTGACATCAATGACTGGTGTTTTTAGTCAAAGTCAAACCTAGTCAACTCCATGGGTTGACATCAACACCATCCAACACGAATTTAACATTTAATTCCATTTTAATTAGCTCAAAATTAATTATTTTGAGCCAATTTCCGCAAAAAAATTGACTTTGATTTAACCACCAAGGTTCCAAATTTTCTTGAAAAATACAATATTCCCTTGGTGGAGGACCTTTAAAAAATGACTCCTTTATGACCCACGAATTTTTCCACTTGGAGAATCAATTTTCCTAAGAGAATTTAACTTGACTCCTATGTTGCAAGAAACATCCTCCCCACCCCCGTTTCTGGCAAAAAACGAAATGGAAACGCGTACCGTACTGCTTGGAAGGAAACGCGTTTCCAGGCCGTACGACCGCGTTTCCTTCCGTTTAAAGCAATTTAACTTGTTTTTTTTAATTTTATTTTTCATTTTTCGTGCTTTTTAATATTATTCTAATCGTTTATGGATGCTTCTAGATGGAGTTTTAAAGCCTATGGCCCTAGTATTTATATGTGATTCATGGTAATGTTAAATTCTTAAAGTAATTCATCCTTTTACTTAAATTTTTAACATTACTATGAAATGACTCAAGATGTTTGAGAGTGGTTCCGACCTCATTGGATTATATATGGAGAAAGTAGAATTTTAGATCTCATTCAAAATCCAGCAGACTTATTAGTTTTTCAAGATTTCAAGATTGGGTGATTGCAATGTTTCCATCGTATTTTGTCATGTATTAGGGTATGGAACTCGTATTTAATCAAGAGCACCAATCCGATATTCTGATATTGCTATTTTCACTATGTCTGTTATCATTCATGATTAAATGTGTTGTAACTTGTAATAGTTTATGCTTTGAACTTATCATGTATCATGTATGTTTTAAACTTTTATGATTCCACATAACATTTCTTAAATGCCCTAAATTCTAATATAAATTTAGAGAATATATATATATATATATATATATATATATATATATATATATATATATATATATATATATAAAATGTTCCTATTTCCAAAATTTGCAGGAGGTTGTGTTTAACTTAAACGCATTTGAACTCATTTTCATTTTATATTTAAGTGCAACTTAGCTTGAATGCAACTTAGCTTGACTATAATTAAATAATTTTCTACCTCAGGATTTAATTTAATTTTGCCAGAAAAATTAATTAATTTTACACGAGGGGATTTAATTATTTTCCACCCTCTAATACATAAGATTTTACATTTTCAACCCTCAAAGGGAGAATACACATTTGGATAGGCCCTCAATACACATAGCCCATCTACGACACAATATGATCTAGTAGACCAAGTGAATTGTAATAAAATAATTAAGCCAACTAGCTTAAATTATTCTCAAATCACTTTTACATTTGACTCAACTAAAAACACTAGTACTCCCCTAAGATTTCGATAATAAATTTCACTCTAGCTTTGGGGTTTTAAGATGGAGGGGAAAAAACTCTTTTGATTAGTCGTGTTTAGAAACACGGATAATCAGCGAGGTTAAAAAAACCTCCTAGGATGAAATTTGTCACCAAAATCATAGTCTTACTTAGGTTGTTACATATACTCAAGGTCTTACTAGGATCATTTACATCATATAACTTGCAGAATGGGTTGACCATGACACATGGACAGTTGATAGGTGATCCAATCTTTGTTGAAAAACTTGTTACTTCCGCTTCCTTGGAACTTTGACAATCTGAGTGCAACAAAGCCCAACAACTACAATTGGTCTCCACAGAAGAACATGTAGTCAATGCTTTGATGATTATTTTTTTTAAAAGCTTAGGCTTGTTGTTTTTCCATGTTTGAGAGGGAGTGAGGATAACCCCCCTGGTTGAGAGGGAGTGATCGTGGACACTGTATTCACCATGTATCATGCACTATGGCCAGGACTAACAGTCGTAAACTGGAACTAACTGGTAGGGAGAATGGAGGATTGGATAAGCATCTGGGACTGATACTCCTTGAGGAATGGTATCCAAGATAGTAGTAGTCTCGAGGACCGATACTCTTTGAGGATAAGATATCCAAGATAAGAATAGTCCTGAGGAACGATATTCTTTGAGGATGGGTGATATCCAAGATAAGAATAGTCTTGTACGGACATACTTGGTGAACATCCAGATGGGGTATGTGCCTTGAGAGATAAAGGTGATGTCCAAATGTATGCCTCCCAGCGTTGTGCTTTGGTCTAGTCGAGGGATAGAGCTTGTTAGTCAAGGCCTTGCTATGTTTGGTAATGTTGGTTAAGTTGATGATGATGCTTATCAATCCAAACTCTTCTTATGAGAATATTTCCATTTGAAAGTATCATAGTATCATGTTGTGTCATTATGAATACCTCCCTATTTAAGAGGGAGTATTGAAAATGTAACTACGTTCAATCTTCATAATTATCATTGTACTTGCATCAATATGTATTTCATGTAAAAGCAAAAAGAAGAAAAATAAATTTTATTATTATTATTTTCATCAGTCAAAGCACATTTGGAGTATTTGTAAGAAAAGGAAAAATCATTTTATTTGAGTCAAAAAGTCAAAATTTGTGACCACAAGACCAAGTCAGCCCACCTAAACAAGTTGGCCCCAAAACACACTTGTTAAATCTCCTAGACAGCTACAAATACAATGCAATTCGACCTCATTTGATCACCACTTCATCTCATCGATTTTTGTGCCAAGAAAGGAAGAAAAACCAATGAAAAGTCGAGACAGAAAGAGTGAAAATCAAAGGAGAGAGAGCAAAGGTCAAGGAGAGAGAAAATCGTACTTTTTATGCCCTAATTATGTCACACATGCGAAATTTCAAGACTGTTGCAGGGACAAAAATTCATATTTTGACCAAATTTGAAGAGATTTGGCCCGCATTGACTTTGTTGGATTTAACTTGGTTGAGGAAGGTTTGAAGGAGGGTTGACTTATTTCTTGTGCCAAGTCTTGCTCTTGGTTTTGGGGTCTTAGGTATCTCACTTTGATCTGATTCTATAAGAAGAGGAGTTATTAGGGTTTTCCCCCTTGTGGGGTTTTTCCCTGGCTTGGAGCCTATATCATTGTGTTCTTTGTCTCTTGTGATCTTCATGTTTTATATATGTTGATAATTGTTAGATGAAGAGAACATAATAAAAGAAATAAGAAGCCAACAAATATTCACAAGTAATTAGCAAGTAAGGCAAATCAACCCTAATTTGCTAGCCAATTGGTTTCTCAACACCTACTAATGCTATGTAATTAATGGTAATGTCAAATTTTTTAAGTAAAAGTATGAATCACTTTACTTAAATTTTTAACATTACAACTAATTGTTTCAGGAAGTTTGAGAATGGTTCCAAACTCATTGGATTTCACGTGGAGAAAGTAGAATTTTAGATCCCACTCAAAATCCAACAGACTTGAAAGTTTTTGAGATTTCAAGATTGTAGAGATTTCAACATTTCTATTGGACTCTTTCATGTATGAGGGTGTGGAACTAACAATTAATCAAGCGCAGAAAGCCCTCTATGTAATTTGATGTTGGTGGCATTGATTGTTGAGCTCCTTTGTCATGACCCTACTAAAAATGTACCCATCACTCAAATTAAATCTTGAGTTTGTAGAAATTTTTGAATCTTAATTCTTATGCAAAAATTATTTATGTTAATCCGGTTAAGCTTCTCCTACTTATACAAGTTATCAACTGAATAAATTCAAGTTAACATCAAAACAAAACACATAACAGATCTCTACCAATTCAGATCTAGAATAAGCACATGCACACATAGACAAAGTGATAGTTATTGTTGGACAAACTATCCCCGGAAAAACCCAAGGTGGGAAAACCGGTCTCTGGCTGCTAGAGGGCTCTATTATTAAGAATAATTCTGAATACACAACTCTGGGTTCCAGATCTGGAAAACCCTACAGAGAAAACTCTAGATCTGCAGCACCTCGCTGATCTAAGACCAACAATATTGAATGAACCACACCCTCAAACAAGATTTACAGAACTCAGTCAGATCTAGGCCTAGAAACCCCAAATCTACCCCTAAAAGGCACTGAGTCAGCCTCTGAAACCCCTGTTGGGCTTTGCGTCAGCCTTGGATGGCCTCCAAATGCTCAACGTTGCCACTGGAAGGGACTACGTTACCCCAGACTGGGTGACGCAATCACTACGCTACCCCTAAGGGTCTTTACGTAACCCCTGAAGGGCTTCCTGAAAATCACGTTGTCCTTGCTGCTACTGCTACTGCCATCTGCTGTTGTCGTCTGTTGTTGCTGCCATTTGATGCAACTGTCGTCTGCTGCTGTCGTCTGTTGTTGTTGCTGCTGCCTTCCTCTGCGCTGTCTTTCCTGATCTCTTCTCTGTCTCTTGTGTATTCTAGACCCCAGGATCAGATCATTCCCTTGGTCTAAATTCTCCTCTCTGCAACTAAAACACTTCTGAGAATTCTTAGCAACCCCGCCCTAGAATCTCAACTTAGTTTCAGTGCTCTGCCTCTGTGTGTGTTACAAATGACCCCAAGCCTTTCCTTATACTTTTCTCGTTCACAAATCAACAGCCAAGATTAAATCTTTAATCAATGGCTAAGATTAAAAGAAAGCTTGATCCGTGTGACTTAAGACAATTTCATCACATGTTTAATTAAATTCAATTTAATTATTTTATTTTCCTAAGTTTTAACTTAGGAAATACATTAAAATAATTAATTAATGTAATATCTCTAAACCAGATGAAATTTCCCAAATCCATTTCTGGGTCTTGTAGATCAGGTGAACTCTAGTCCTTCCTCAAAATATGGGACCTAGAGCACAACTGATGCTACCTCAAATACACAAAATATCAACACTCCCTCTTAGCATCAAGGGTGTGCTCTAGCAATACATCACACTTGCGCATTACATGATTTTGGGCACCGGTTCTGTGCCGTTGAGGCTTGGCCTCCTGCCACTCAACTCTGCACTGTTGTTGCCATTCTATAATATTGCCCATGACTCTGCCACTGCCACTGCAACCATTGTACTGCAGCTCCCTCTCAATACGTTGCATCTGTGTTGCTCATAGCACTTCCACTGCTGATCTATTGCACTGCAACTTCAGCTGTTGAGAGTAACAACTGAATCTCCTGCCCAATCTTTGACAGTGAAGTCAGATGGGCTGCATCCTCATCACTGAAGCTCCATAGGCTATAGATCTGTGCTGGCATCTAAAGAACGATGCACAGCTACAGCTCTGCTAGTGTAATCAGACTCCCTCTGCACTACTGAAGTCACATCAGCTCCTTGTGCTAAAATATATCACGTTGTTGCTGCATTGCACTGTCCCTTCGAAGCTCTCTACGTTGCTGCAACTCTGCACTACATAAGCAGCACTGCTCTGCGCTGCTGAAGTCACATTAGCCTTTGCACTACTGCTGCTATGCTCTATGCTGCTCCTCCCAGCGTCCAGATCTGCCTCTGCTTCCGCCTCATCTGTGATCCATGCACCCACTACTCCACTTGTCCCACTACTGTCTTAATGTTGTCGTAGCTCGCTTGTTGATCCAAGAGATGAGCTGCTCAAGGATCCCGCATCACACTTTGTAGCTCCTCTACAGATCCATGTCGCCCCACTTTCGTGGTTCATGAGTGCTCATGGCTACATCATCGTCTGACCCATCATCTGCCACAGCTGCCTTGGAAGAGGATGCTTCCTTGTCCTTCTTCTTTTCTAGACAATGGCTGGCAAAATGTCCCATTTCGCCACACTGGAATCACTTGATGATTGAAAGATCCTTCTTCCTCTTCGGTTGCTTCTTTGATGCCAAGGCTGCATCTTCCTCCTCTTCCTTCTTAACCTTGCTCAACGCAGGGTCGTGCTGCTTCTTGGTGTAATTTCGTATTTCTTCTTTCCGCAGGATCGACCACAAGTTGTCCCAATCTGGGAGGTCTGCTCTGCCCATAATACTTTGGACAAAGGTTTCCCACTCATTCGTGACTGCATTGAGGGCAGTCTTGACTATCACTGCATCATCTACGGTTGCACCCGTTGCAGTCAACTGATCCCTGATTGACTGCAATCTGAAGAGGAAATGCTCGATGTCTTCTCCCTTGGTCATCATGAATGACCTCATTTGGGCCTCCAACACCATCTTTCTTTGGACTGATTTTCCCTCATATAGGGAAGTCAAGGCCTTCCACATCTCATTAGCTGTCCTCTTCTCAGCTATGTGTGGTACAATATGGTCCTTGATACTATCCATTATCAACTGCTCGGCATGCCCAGCAGCTTCTCTATGCTCTTGTAGGAGATCTGCATCTGTTGGTGTGGCCAGGGTCTACTCTGCATGGTCTCTTAGACCATATGCCTCAAGGACAATCAGGATTCTAGCTTTCCATACCGAAAATTTTGAGAGGCCCTCTAGCCTATCCTGATCATGCAGTCCATGAGGAGCCATCTGCTCAGAATGTGTCGGAGCTCCTCTTCTCTATGCTAGAGATCTTGGATTTAGGGTCCTTTTCGAACTGGGAACCCTCTGCTCCCTCTAACACTTGATTTCCCTCCTTGGAAATCTACCAAATCAACTATGATTCAGCGTCTTCTTTGATCCTCTGACCAAACTGCAAGTTTCCTTTGGCAAGAAACTCTCTGAGAAGCTGATCTCTTCCCAAACTTTGTCACTTGTGCTAAGGTTAAAAATCTGAAAACTTCAGAAGTTCAACCCCACCAGCTCTTCTGAATTTCTACAACTTTTCTGCAGACTTTTTCTGGATCTGACAGATTCAGATCTGAATCACACTGGTTGGCTTCAGACCTAACCAGCGTTGTTTTTGAGTTGCCTTTGCGCAGTAATTGTGTGGGCTTGCTAGGCCACAGCACTGGGCAGCGTCAACCTTCCCTCTGCGTGATTCTTCTCCTGAAAACTGTGTTGTCCCTTCAAATCTGCTTTTCTGTTGCCTTTCCAACTGCTTTCTGCAACTAGATCCTTCAGATTCTTCAGTTGGTGACCCTTCTAGATCTGCAATTGGTCCGATACCATGTAGAAATTTCTTAATCTTAATTCTTATGCAGAAATTATTTTTGTTAATCCGGTTAAGCTTCTCCTACTTATACAAGTTATCAACTGAATAAATTCAAGTTAACATCAAAGCAAAACACATAATAGATCTCTACCAATTCAGATCTAGAATAAGCACATGCACACATAGACAAAGTGACAGTTATTTCTGGACAAATTGTCCCCAGAAAAACCCAATGTGGGAAAACCAGTCTCTGGCTGCTGGAGGGCTCTATTATTAAGAATATTTCTGAATACACAACTCTGGGTTCCAAATCTGGAAAACCCTACAGAGAAAACTCTAGATCTATAGCACCTGGCTAATCTAAGACCAACAATACTGACTGATCCACACCCTCAAACGGGATTTACAGAACTCAGTCAGATCTAGGCCTAGAAACCCCAGATCTGCCCCTAAAAGACACTACATCAGCCCCTGAAACCCCTGTTGGGCTCTGCGTCAGCTTTGGATGGGCTCCAAATGCTCAGTGTTGCCACTGGAAGGGACTGCGTTACCCCAAACTGGGTGACGTAGTCACTACGCTGCCCCTAAGGGTCTTTGCGTAACCCCTGAAGGGCTTCTTGAAAATCATGTTGTCCTTGCAGCTGTTGTTGTTGCTACTGCCATCTGCTGTTGATGCTGTCGTCTACTGCTGCTACTATTGTCGTCTGCTGCTGCCTTCCTCTGCGTTGTCTTTCCTGATCTCTTCTCTGTCTCTTGTGTATTCTAGAACTCGGGATCAGATCATCCCCTTGGTCTAAATTCCCCTCTCTGCAACTGAAACACTTCTGAGAATTCTTAGCAACCCCGCCCTAGAATCTCAGCTTAGCTTCAGTGCTCTGCCTCTGTATATGTTACAAATGACCCCAAGCCTTTCCTTTATACTTTTCTCGTTCACAAATCAACGGCCAAGATTAAATCTTTAATCAATGGCTAAGATTAAAAGAAAGCTTGATCCGTGTGACTTAAGACACTTTCATCACATGTTTAATTAAATTCACTTTAATTATTTTATTTTCCTAAGTTTTAACTTAGGAAATACATTAAAATAATTAATTAATTTAATATCTCCTAAACCAGATGAAATTTCCCAAATCCATTTCTGGGTCTTGTAGATCAGGTGAACTCTAGTCCTTACTCAAAATTTGGGACCTAGAGCACAATTGATGCTACCCCAAATACACAAAATTTCAACAGAGTTCACATGTTAAGTTTTTTTTATCTTATCTTAATGCTTAGAGGGTGATATTGATGATGAGGATCCCAATATAGACAATGATTTTGTTGATATGTAGGTATTTTTTGTAGCATGATTACTTTTGGGGCTATAGAGGTCATCTAGAGCCTCTTTATTGATGTACTTTTGGTTCAAAGATGGATTGCATTCGGTGCTATTTAGGTTATATACACCCTTGTTATATATACTAGAAACTATGTGTATTTGTGTATAATGGATTGGATTCATATGTATCCTCGTGAATATTTATGTATTTTTTCAAAATTTGAATATTGATGTATTTTTTGGTTGACTAGATTTTTGGTCCCATTTTCTAGGGTCGACTGGTTCGATGATCGGTCCAGTTCAATGATCGGCTCGATTCTTCTAACATTGATTTATTGTTCATTGTACATTTTCAGTTTTAACTTTGTGTATTTGTGTATAATGGATTGGATTCATATGTATGCTCGTGAATATTTATGTATTTTTTTTCAAAATTTGAATATTGATGTATTTTTTGGTTGACTAGCTTTTTGGTCTCATTTTTTGGGGTCGACTGGTTCGATGATCAATCCAGTTCAATGATCGGTTCGGTTCTTATAACATTGATTTATTGTCCATTGTACATTTTCAGTTTTAACTTTTGAGTCTTGACACTACATATTAATGACCTCAGACGGAATATTTGACTTGTCACTTTTTATTATTTTTGAGTCTGAGTAATTTCAATTTATTGTTCCCATCCTTAGACTTTAGTATCTACTATTTTGCTCAGTACTAATAAGATTCTAGGATAATGAACGATGAATTTATATCAATATATACAATATTTTACTATTTCTATTTCATTCAATCATTTATGATGTATGAATCAATGTACCTCATTATTGAATTTGAAATTGAATCATGTTTATAATACACATACACACACACACACTAACGTCCCCCAATCCCCCCATGAATGTTAAATTTAGATAGACATGGTATGTACTATGCTTAATGTAGTTTTACTTCAATCTTTCTTATAGGCCCGATTCAATTTAGCAATCACATAAACATGAAAGTAAAATGTTGATAGAACATAATAACAGATCAACAGAAGACTAGCCAATAATATAATTCAGAATTTACAATTCTTCTTGTCCATCAAAGATAGAGAGTAATGTTCATTACAGCAGTCAATAAGATGCACCAGCCAGCAAAGTCTTCCTCAACATCATATCAGCCAATCCTCCAAGTGTCACACGCACCCCTCAAAGACAGCTCCAAAAAAAGTCAATGTTGGTCAACAGAAAATGTCAATGCTACAGTTTAGGGCTTCGGTCAACGGTCTCCCTTTTCCTCGATCATTGTGCCCTCTAATGCTCAGAATTTCTGCACTTGAAGGAGGTCAAATTCCAAGCTTTGACCCACAGTCAACGCTGGTCAACGCAGCAGCAAAACAGCCCTAAAAAAGTCTGCACTTTTCCCAGCATTAGCTCTGCACGTGTGAGAGAAAGAGGCCTCCAAAGGCTGATCCAACCAATCAGATCACAAGAAAGAATGTGTGATAAGTTGATGAGCAAATGAACTCCAAGTCTCTCCAATTTATATCAATCAGTGAGGGTGTGTGAGACATCTATTGGGCTTGCAAGCCTACATTACAAATCTTGCCGACCTTGCACATGTGTGGAGAATAAAATCAAAATATATATTCTACTCATCCAAACAAGATGATCTTTAGATCAATTTTGCACCTCTCCGAAAGAGGAATCCAACAAAAATATAATAATCATCATATGCGCAGTGCAACATGGAGTTTGGACCTAGTTGCCCAAAATTAACAATTTCCCTAAAATTTTGGAGTGCTCCCACAAGTCCTCCCATATGTCTCATCATTTCCGCACCCCCACCCCATCCCAGAAACTTGGTGGAACATTGGTTAGAAATATTACCAAGTAGTATATATCTAAAGTTCATTCTATTTCAAAAGTTAGAAATGATATGAAGACTTGTTTAAGGCTGTGTATATGGCATTATTTTGTACTCCAAAATTGGTCAAAGTAGGCTATCATTTTATATATCAAAATATGAAGTTATTTAGATTATTTTCATGCAAATTGTAAATCATCTATCAATAATTACACTGATCATGATTCCCCTTGAAATCTCAACAGTATCTACTGTTTGAATATAGTTTAGAAAGACGAATTGCAGAGAGAAATCTTTTGTGATAACTAAGTTTATGAATAGAGAACTTTGAGGCCATCTCCACAAACCTGCAAACATATGACATATCAACTTTTTGTACATATATATGAATTCATAAAGGGGATCCCCCTATCACCATTGAAGCAAGTTCATGCAATATGAAGGCTGGTAGTTCAACACTCTATTATCCTTGTCAAGCATGACTAACGTATATGGTTTTATGTCGATGTATGTTTAGGAAAATTCAACCTGTAAGAAGCACCCCTTGGTTCAAAAGTATGTTTTCCAGAAATGGAATATATATATTACTTGTTTATCAGGGGTTGATACCTACCATTATTTTAAGTTTGTGTGATTGTACGGAAATGATCCATTATGTTCTTTAAGGATGATTATCAAGATAGCGATATGATTCAGAGACCATATGAAATGCTATATTATATTTACCATCGGAACAATACCCAGCAGCAGTCATCTTTGTTTATGTAAATGGAAAAAAAAAGTATCCACCATATCCCTAACTCTCAATACGGAGAAATGTAATCAAAACACTTACTGCCATAATGCCAGACTCGTTGACAAGATTTCGGATATCTGCGCCAGAGTAACCTATTGTCCGGAAAACAAGCTGCAAGGAAGATGAGAAAAACGTTTAACAAAGTATAATCAAACAAGTGAGTGATTGGATAATAAGAAAAGTAAATAATATGAAAACAAAAAGCATTATCGTTTGGCAAATCATTATAGTTATAAAAAAATCTTTCTAGCTTCTATAAACGAATAGGATTATAATTCAAACTCACCTTCTTGAAATCTACATCATTTGCTAAATGTTTTCCTTTACTATGAACAGAAAAAATTGATACACGCTCCTTTTCTCCAGGCAAACCTACATAGAGTTCACGATCTATGCGCCCAGGTCGAAGAAAACTCTCATCCAGTTCATCAGGCCGATTTGTTGCACAAATCAGAATTACTGCCTGTCTCAGAGAGTACCTTTCAACATTTGTGTCCTCCACACTGTTACAAATAAGAACATTTAATGAGAGGTGGAAACAAAATCTGGATTTTCTTTTGTACCATTGAGATTTCTAACCACTTATTCGTAATAAAACTACTACAACTTGAATGCTATTCTTGTTTCTGCATCTTTGTATAACAAGAACAATAATCAGAAAGCAGAGGGCCCATTATGGTCCAGATTAGATTCAAATGGAAAGATTTATTCCCTGATACTCTCTCCTAATATATCCTTAGAGAGCATAACTTTCTAAAAGGATAAACCCTATCTAATATAGTCCTCCCCATCTTCCCAGCAGTAGAAGATTGTTTTGAATAGTCCCCCCCATCTTCCCAGCAGTAAAAGGATGTTTTGATTGAGGATAAGTCAGCAATTAGATTCGTTCTTCATGAAGTTAAATCAAGATTACTATTTTGGTATCTTATCTTCTTTAAAATCAGCATGGAATCTTCACTATTCTTGATCAGGTAGGGTGCTCTCTGGAATGATATTTTGAGCTTGTTCGACTTAGCAATTGAAGTCATCAATTTGTAAACTATAATTAGCAGTTATCAGCAATTGTTAACCAGTACGTGTGCAGTTTTGTGAGCCTTAATTCAGTGAAAAAGAGCCTTAAGCCATACACTGACTTAGAAGATATAACTGCATGCTTGAAAGGTGAGTTGTTACATGCTTCAAGAATAATGTCTGTAACTGTGAACAAATACATCCACACATATAGGCATGTACTTCAACATCTATGGATGAAGAAATCAATGCAAACTCTTGGACTAACAATGATTAAAGTTACAACATTCTCTACAAATCAAACAACAAAATTGTGGTGTATTTCACAATACTAGAATGAAATAATGACTAAGCGGTTGTTTGGAAAAAGTACCATATAGCAACACGCTATCTACCTTTGGTCTAGAAACACTAAGGTTAGTTGAAGACATTGTAAAGCACAATACATTGAGAAACAATCATTCACGTCGTCAAGGAAACTTAAGGTTAGTTAAAACATACTCTCCATCCAACTGTGATAACAGTTGTTCAAAAGTGGACAGTCGCTCACGATCAACAATTGCATGCTTTGCTGCCAAAGCATCAATTTCATCGATAAAAATAAATGATGGTGCCTGCAAAAACAGAAGAGTTCAAGCTAAGTTTCTCTGACACAAAATAAGCATACATTTTTATTAATGATAACAATTTATTGATAGGAACAATGCGAAAAAAAACACATTTTGGCTAATCTCAAAGATGCCAGTGCAGGCATACCTCCAACTAGTAGGATATAGTACAGTTTACACTGTCCCAATATAAATAGGCAAAACTATAAGATAGAATCTTTTAGTTACTTCACCGACGAAAAAAAATAAAAAAAAAAAAAAATATATATATATATATATATATATATATATATATATATATATTGATCAATTTTATCAAGATTTGGCCAGTTTCCGAACCAGTCGACCACAAAAACCACAACTGGTAAAACGACATAAACAAAAAACAATCGACCAAAAAATACATAAAATATTAAAATTTTAATATATATATCCAAATGAATACAAAATATTAGACTCATGTATACAAGGTGTTGAAATTGGGTAGCATCAGGGGGTACTCTCACATGCCATTGGTGCTAGGCTTCTAAGAGAGAAATGCCCATAAAGTGTGATATATGGGTTTTGACCCAAGTTGTGGGCTTTGTACCCAAAGTGATGGGGTCTTGTGCCCAAGGGAAGAATTTATTATTCTAATTTAGTGTTAAGGTTGAGATTGAAAATTTCTTGAAAGGAAAAGAGGGGTTCCAAAGGGACCTAAGGACAAGTATAAATAAGAAGCCAACGGAGAGGTTTGCAGACAAGAAGATCAAGGATCATTATTCTTGTGAAGAGGGAGGACGCTAGAAGAGACCTGGCTACAGGAAGCAGAAGGAGCTGCAGGAGAAAGGAAATGGGACAACTTTGTTTTAGGATTGGTAAAGTCAGACATAGCCAAGGAGGAAGTTGGCCAATTTTTTTGTGGTTGGAAGGAGGCTGAGTAGGGCCTGGTTTGCAGGGTTGAGAAGGCCACAAGTCCTGCTGAAGGAGGCCGCAACCAGGACGCTGGCCACAGGCCTGTAACAGATTAAGGAACAAGTTGTGAGCTAAAACAGGCATATTAGGGCAGGCTGCAACCTAGAAAAGGAGGCCAAGGAGCTGCTGAGTGTGTTGGAGGCTGGCCAAGGGCTAGTAAAGGAGGCTACAGACCTAAAGGGGTAGGTCAAGGCTGGAAAGGGCTAAGGAAGGCTAGCCTAGAGTGAGATAGGGAGGCTTCAGCAAGAAGGAAAGGATTGGGGCCCTGTAGACTTGCTACAACAAGAGGGTCGATGGCTAAAGGGTTGAAAATCGGATTATGGAGTTGTCTGGTAGGCAGAGAGTTGACTGTTAGACTAAAGAGAGATGGTTAAGCAATTTAAGGAGGGCAAGGAGTGCCCTGTGTGCTAACAACAGGTGGTTGAAGTTTTTGGTGGCAAAGTACAGCCACAAGTCAAGGCAGATGAGAGATAAAATGACTCCGCCTTAGCCCAGGTATTTTGGTTAAGTGTTTTATATTGTATTTTGGCATTGTATAGGGATTGTAAAGAGCCACTATCCCCGGTATGGGAGCCCTGTGGCTCTTCTTGTTAAAGGACTAATAAGAAACATGTTTGGTCATAAATTATTGTGTACTAAACATTGATCTAATTGCTGGTATATTCTGTTGTGCAAAAGTTTAAACTTGGGCATTTTCAATGTGTTTATGTTTTCTAGCTAAAGCATAGACCTGAACTGGGGTGGATGGAATTCTAACACAAGGGTGCATATAACAACTTAGCACATGATGCAATCCATATATAAACCAATATATATATAATACTTGAACACGAAAATGAGCTGGGTGACTTAGCGGTACAGAAAGTATTCTTTATATAACTTAACATAAATTTATAACTAAATTATACAATTTTTAATATATTAGATGAATTTTATAAAATAATAAAAACATTATATTTTTACTACATAACTTTAGAAATATATAAAATTTTATATTAATATATCAACATTGTTGAGGAAAATGGTACCAAAGAAGTGTTTCCTAGGCATTTATCCTTTCGGCCTAGGAAGACACATTAATAACTTTTTTTGTCAAGTGCCATTATGAGTTTTATTAATGGCATCGGGTAAAGTCACTATATGAGGTGGTATATGTACTAGTTATTTTTTAATAAAATCACTTTATGTTTTAAATGTGACTTTAGGGAGAAAAAGTACAAAGTGAATTTTAGATTTTTAAAAGTGACTTTATGAGAGAAAAAATGCACATGGTACAAAACATATTAAAGAGACTAGGAGTTTATTAAGTGAGGGGAACCATACAAGAAAAGGATTCAAGAGAGGGAAATGATCTCTACCCTTGATCAAATGAGCGAAGATTTAATCTCGACCATTAGATCTCTAGGGTTAGGTTTATCCTCATTTAAAGATGACAAAAGGGAAAAGGTAAGTTATTCTTCATAATTCTTCATGAGTACCATTGGGGAAGAGGAGGAATGAAAGCGTAGGAGCTAGGAGCTTGAGAAAAGAAGGAAGAAGCTTTGGGATAAATGCTACAGCTGAGATAACAAGAGTTACCACAGCAGTTCAATTTCCCTTGAAGGTCGAGCCTAAGATAAAGAGAGAGCCCGAAATTGTTGGAGGCAGTCAGATTTCCATTTGCACACAGGTTGAGGGCATACTTCAGGTCTGGATGAGTTGTATCACTCCCAGAACAAGTGTACAGGCAGCCTGAATCCTCCACAATGCAGTCAACACGCATTCCCATAGTTTTGAGCTGCATCAGCGAGTTTTTCGAGCCTGTGTCAGAGGGTATATCAGCTCGCAGTCCAGGGAGGAAGCAGTCATAAAACCTGTGTTTATTTTCTGCTATTTAAACACAAGTTTTCAGGCAGATTTATCACTATCTATTGGTCTGAATCTCCTGTGCTTAAGGAACAAATAGTGGTCTGAATCTCCTATGTTTAAGGAGCAGACAGAGGTCCAAATCTCCAGTCTTTGAGGAGCATCTTGAGGTCTGAATCTCCTTTGTTTAAGGAGCAAATAGAGGTCTGAATTTTTGGTTGAACAGAGCAAAATGTGGAGAAGAAATATTAGTTCTGAACTTGACTGAAAGAGGACTTCAGAGGCACTCTTCTTAAGGGAAGATATAAGAACAAAACGCTTGATGTATCAATGACTGTAAGAAATTTTTAGAGAAGCAAATAAATCCTCCTTTCATCGCTTTTCCCCTTGTGGGTTTTTCTAGGGTCCTTAGACCAAAAGCTCTGTTTAAATTTCTGTGTGCATGCTTGTTTATTTCTCATATCAGCTGAAACTAAATGGTAGAGGTAGCTCAAATGTGTTTCAAATCAATTGCATTCAAAGTTTTATATCAATCTTACTAGTTTGGGACTGTGGGTATCAAATTTATGCAAAAACTTTGAAACCTGGGAAGGGCTACCAGCTAGTAAATTTTTTCTACATGGTATCAGAGATTGGAAAGCTCTAGATCTGAGAAAGGAAGCTTCAGATCTGAGGAAAAACCTTCAGCTAATAATAAAAACCAGCAAGCTACCTTCTGCTAAAAGTCTGTAAACAGTGAACCAAAACTACCTTCAGATATACAGAGATTGGTTATTGAGAGGGAGGCAAATTTGGGGTTTACAGATTGAAATTTTTGTGTTGGTTGTGAGGGTCATGGAGACTGGTACAAGGGTGGAGCACAGATTGGCAAGGGCAGAGAACTTTGGCCCTGGAAGGAGAGGATGATGATTTTGTTTGAGGAGTTGGAGGTATGGGGCATTGCGTAAAATGTCATGGAACCTCCTATAGATCCTGCTCAGTTGAA
Organism: Pinus albicaulis; assembly: GCA_034641835.2. NCBI lineage: Eukaryota > Viridiplantae > Streptophyta > Pinopsida > Pinales > Pinaceae > Pinus > Pinus albicaulis. The sequence continues at coordinate 146,399,402 of CM076582.1, forward strand.
TGAGTTCAACAAGAAGAATGTAAAAGCAAAGAGAATCATTCTCGATGCCATCAAAGACCACCTATTTCCTCATGTGAGTGGGAAGAAGCTTGCCTAAGAGATGGGGGAGTCCCTGGTCACACTACACTAAAGCTCCAATGACAACAGGAAGATGGTGTTAAGGCAGAAGCTAAGAAACACCAAGATGACCAAGACCGACAGTGTGATCTAATACCTCACAAAGATCTCTCAGGTGAAGGATGAGTTGGCTGCAGTGGGAGAGGTTATCCCCGAGGACCAGTTGGTCAGGGCTGCACTTGTTGAAGAATGTAACTAGTGTCGGTCATCATAATCGTACTTGTTAAAGGAAGTTTATTATTAAAGAAAATTACTTATTAAATCATGGGTTTCATCCTTGGGTCAATGTTTTCTAGGTCAAAGCCTCAATTGAAGGCTTCTAGGTTTTTTCTTGAGTCAATAGAGTCATCGTCATTTTTATTAGACCCTTCTTGGGCTTTTGTATCATGTAAAAAGAATTATTTTTGAGTCAAAAAGGTTATTTGTCACCTCCACACCAAGTCAGCCCTATCCTGATGAAGTTGGCCTACATTAGGGAAATTTGACCCAATAGAAAGACTATATATAGAGAGGCAGCCCGACCTATTTGTCACACTCACTCAATAAGTTCGATCTCCAAGGAAGAGAAGCAAAAAAAAAGAGTGAAGTAGTTGGAGAAGGACAAAAGAAGCTGAGAAGACCTAAAATGAGTTCTTGGGCTTTCTATCTCTCACGTGCGAAGTTGTGGGCTGTTGTTGGGGACGAAATTCTGCATCTACCACAGGTCCGAAATTTTGTAGCTAGGGGCTGAAAATCTGCTGCTGGGGGTCGAAATTCTAGATTGTCGCTGCTACTGGGAAGTTGTCACTTGGAGACTTTGACAAGGATCATCTATTGGAAGGATTGGTTGACTTGGTGATTGGAGGAGTTCTTTTTCTAGGTCTAAAGGGTCTTGGACTGTCTCACCTTGATTTCAATCTACTAGTGGAAGAGTTGGATTGGGATTTCCCCTTGAAGGGGTTTGCCCTGGCTGAGTGCCTACATTTTGTGTCTCTTTTCTCTTGTAGTCTTCGTATACATATAATCTATAATTGCTTGATAAAAGATAAACTAATAAAGAAGTAAAAGAAGCAAACATAATTCACAAGTAATTATCAAGAAAGAGGAATCAAACCCTAATTCCTATAAGAATTGATCTCTAAACATGGTATCAGAGCTAAGGTGGAAGAAGTTTGAAGATCACTTTGTTGGCTATCATTTGAAGAAGGGAAAAGTAGTCTTAGAAGAAAAGGTTCTCCCTCTATGGCAAGTTATTTGAAGATGGGTCTCAATATCATGAAAATTGCAAGAATTTAGATTGGAAGGATCATCTACAATCTATCTATGAGAGTCAAGAGTGAAGGATTCTTGGTTGCACTTATAGGTAAACTTGATGATGACTACGCATGGATCATTGATAGTGGAGCCTCAAGACATATGACGGGAGAAAGGGACAACTTCATAATCTATCAACGGAACCATCATCACATGCAGTGGAGCTAGGAGACAACAACAACTATGCAGTCAAGGGCCTTGGGTCTACATCATTGAAGTTGGAAAGTGGAGCAAAGCTACACCTCAACAATATCTTTTATGTCCCAAGTTTGAAAAAGAATTTACTTTCCATTTCTTGTTTAGAAGATAGGGGAGATAGGGTTGCTTTGTAGATGGAAAAGTTTTGGTTTGGGGAAAGGTAAAAGTTATTGGAGTTCGTGAAGGAAGACTATATAGGGTTCTAACACCATCTCCTCAAGCCCTAGTTCATAAGGAAATCAACTCTATCGAACTTTGACATAGAAGATATGGGCATATTCATTACAAGATAATACCCTCTCTTAGTCAAATGGTAAAAGCTATGTTGCACGAGTTCTCGGTACGTGGGTACTTTTGGTACGGGGAAACGAGTATCCGGTACGGCTAGAAGCTTTGCTCAAATTTACAGGAAACTTTAAGTTGGGAGCGGCAATAATATAATATATTAAAAATAAAAATAAAATAATTTAAAGGTACAAATTAAATTCCACCATGCAGATTCCATCTTGCATTGAAATATGTAAAAGATTGGACATTGAAACACCGCCAGAAAAAATCAAAGTATCAATCCATCAACAACTTGCCAATGAAATTCCTTGCCAGTGAAGAAACATGTGGAAATCATAAACAAAAAAAAAAGGTTATTATTACTTGATTATTATGTGATTTCATGTAACACTATATTATATTCAATTTTGAAATTCAAGTTTGGAAATTTATAGAATGAAATTGATTAACACACTACTCTTTCTCTTTCTGGCCATCATTGTAATTTGTTGAATCTTATCATTAAAGCTTCAAGATAGGCTTCAAGAAAGTAGAGTTATTTGCAATTGTTGAACTTCAAGATTTGCCAAGGAATGACTAGCAACTGTATATATTTTGTTGAAATCTTTGGTAGATCTCCACATCTCTATTGCTTTACAGAGCCCATGCAGTCCAATCCCCTAACCTATCATGTATTAGTTATTAAATAAACAATTGGTACCCTCTCTGCTCAAAATAGGTACCCAAAAGTTGAAAATCTACTTAGAATAGGTACTGGAAAGGTGAAAAACTGCTCAAAATAAGTACCCGAAACGTCAAAATTTGTAGTAGTGAAGCTCCCAAAAAGCTCCAAAGTACCCTTTGAAGCTCCCAACAATTTTGGAAAGTTTCCCACAAGCTCCCAAGCTCCCAGGAGCGGGGGAGCGTGGGGTACGTGCTCTCCAATGGCTGGGAGCGGTACCCGTGTTACTATGGGTAAAAGGCATCCCCAACATCAAAGAAGATCATGAAGGAATATGCAAGGGATGTGTTTTGGGAAAGAATACTAGGAAACCTTTTACAAGCAATGATAGAAGGTCTAAGGAGACACTGGACCTCATACATTTTGATGTGTGTGGGCCAATGTCTAATAAATCTCTTGGAGGCCATCTTTACTATGTGACCTTCATTGATGATCACTCTAGAAAGACGTGGCTCTATCTTCTCAAGATAAAGGACGAAGTATTTGAAAAGTTCAAGGAATTTAGATATGAAGTTGAGACCTTAACTAAAAGAAAGATAAAGACTTTGAGATCCGACAATGGAGAGGAATACACTTCAAAAGAGTTGATTGCATATTGTAAAGAAGCAAATATTAAGTGGGAGCTAATTGTTCCCTACAACCCCGACCAGAATTAAGTTGCAGAAACGAAGAATAGAACCATTGAGGAATGCCTAAAGACTATGATATTTGATCAAGATCTACCAAAATTTCTATGGGGAGAGGTAGCCATGACAGCAGTATATATACAAAATAGAAGTCCTCATAGAATCCTTGATAAGATTATACCGGAAGAACAATTCACAGGGAAGAAGCCATGTGTAGACCATCTCGAAATCTTTGGGTGTCTCGCATACATCCATGTTCCAAATGACAAGTGAAAGAAGTTGGACTTTACAAGTATAAAAATGGATCTTCGTTGACTATAGCCTTTCATCAAAGGCTTATAGATTCTACATCAAGGAAGACAAATCGAAGTTAGCAGGGATGATATATTTGATGAAAACCATGCCTACAAAAGATCCAAGGATATACCAATCAAATCCAATGAGGAATATATATAGTTATTTGAAGAAGAAGAGTGTCATAACAAGTAAACTACAAACCAAGAATAAGAAGAAGAAGGACCAAGTGACCCTATTCAACCTATAAACATTCCCGAAACGAAGAAGAGGCCTAATTGGTTAAAAGCTACACTTGAAGATGTTGCAGGACATGGAGCAACTAAAGGATCTTTTAGAGAAAGAAAAAGACCTAAGAGATATTCAGGATATGCAGCATACATAACGAAATTAATAGAAGCAGAACCAACTACCTTTGAAGAAGTTGCTCATCAAGAAGAATGGAAGAAGGTGATGTGGGAAGAATATCAATCCATCACAAAAAATGGGGTTTGGGAATTTTTTCCTACACCAAGTGACAAATCGGTTGTCACCTCCAGATAGATTTACAAAATCAAACATGTTGTTGATGGAAGCATAGACAAATACAATGCAAGATTCATCGCAAGGGGTTTCTCACAAAAGGAAGGAATAGCCTATGAAGAAACGTTTGCTCCTATTGCCAAGCGTACAACTACAAGATCTTTGGTTTCACTAGTTGCTAATATGGGATGGAATATCCATCAAATGGATGTCAAAACAACATTTCTAAATGGAACCATTGATGAAGAAGTATACATTGAACATCCAAAAGGCTTTGAAATAAATAGCAGGGATACACATGTTTGGAGACTCAAGAAAACCCTATATCGCTTGAAGCAAGCTCCTAGGGCTTGGTATGCAAGAATGGATGCATATCTCTTAAGAATTGGGTTCGTCAAAAGCTCTATCAATGCAAACCTCTACATCAACGTAGTGAAGAATGAAACTGTCATTATAATACTATATGTGGATGATTTGTTTATTACAGGTGTGGAGCGTGGAATTATAGAATGCAAGAAAATGTTGGCATCAGAATTTGAAATGAAAGATCTGGGACTCATGCACTATTACATGGGCTTGGGAGTCTAGCTGAAACCCGATGAGATATATCTTGGTCAAGGTAAATACATAATCAAGATGTTACAATAGTCTGATAAGATAGATTCCAAACCTATGACTACTCCCACGATCACAAATCTCAAGATGTTGAGAAGCTATGACTCTAGTCTCATCAATCCTACAAGCTATCGTAAGTTGGCAGGCTCTCTGATGTACTTGGTGAATACGAGACTCAATATATGTTTTATTGTAAATGTTCTTAGTCAATTTCAGTTGGAGCCTCGTCATGACCATTGGATAGTTGCAAAGCATATCTTGAGATACCTTGTGGCACAATTCATCATTGCTTGAAGTATGATGAAATGAAGTGAATTTAACAGGTTTTACTGATTCTGATTGGGGTGGCAGTGAGACTGATGGAAGAAGCACTATCAGTGGTTGTTTTAGTTTGGGATCTACAATGATTTCATGGATGAGTAGAAAACAAGATCCTATTGTGTTAAGTAGTGTTGAAGCGGAATATGTTGTTGCATGTGAATTAGGAAAAGAAGTTGTTTGGTTAAGAAAATTATTGTCAGATTTGTTTGGAAAGCCTCTAAATCCTATAGTGATAAATTGTGATAATCAAAGCAACATCAAGATACCTAAAGACACAGTATTTCATGCCAGGACGAAGCATATCAAAAACAAATACCACTACATTAGGAGTTTGGTACAAGATGGGGATGTGAAGCTACAATATATTCCGAGAGATGAACAGATAGCTGATGTGTTGACAAAATCTCTTTCGAATAAGAAGTTTGAATATTTTAGAAGCATGCTTGAATTGGTTGATGTTACAGATTTAGTTGATACGAAGAGATGAAGCATCTTGCGGCAAAAAGATGCTTGGGAGGACATCTAGTCGGCCTATGTGATGATTTCTAGATCCTGAAGTAGGGAGGGTGGCATTGGTCATGGAGCTCCGAACTTGGATACGCACCTTGATCTATGGGTTGGTGAGAGAGCTTAAAAGCCTAATGGTACCCAAAGAGGCTAAAGCTTGAGTTCACCTTAGTTTTGGAAATACTGAGAGGGGGCGTTTAGTTGATAAGGAGAGATGAAGCATCTTGTAGAAACAAGATGCTTGGGAGGGCATCTAGTCGGCTTATGTGTTGATTTCTAGATCCTGAAGTAGGGAGGGTGGCATTGGTCATGGAGCTCCGACCTTGAATACGCCTCTAGATCCATGGGTTGGTGATAGAGCTTAAAAGCCTGATGGTACCTAGAGAGGCTAAAGCTTGAGTTCACCTTAGTGTTGGAAATACTGAGAGAGGGGGTGAATCAGTATTTCTTTTATAATTGTTATTTTTATGCCAGTTAAGATTACTTAAAAACAGAACACAAAATGAATAGCAAGTAAATAATTTTATTAATAAGAATTGACGAGGACTCCAATCCTCTTTGCAACGAATCAAGTACAATAATAGATCAGGGCTCCAACCCTAGATCAAGATTCTAATCTTCAAATCAACCAAGCTCCAACATATACTTCACCAAGCACCAACTTGGTCTTCTTGAGGACTCCAATCCTCTAGGGTTCCAACCCTTTCAACTAGTTCAGGCTCCAACCTGGTCTTCTTGAGGACTCCAATCGGCTAGGGCTCCAACCCTATGTTTTTGTTCTTCAAGATAGGTTCAATAGTTCTTCAATGCTTTCAATGTCCTCTGCAACAAGCCCTGACAATATCTTCAAATTTGTTTTTAACAATGCCCTTAATTAATCTCCAATAACCCTTTGTTCATCAATGACAACTTTAGCATCCATAGAAGGTGTCTACAAGACTCTTCATGATACCCAAAAATAAATTCTCCAAGGTCACTCCATGAGGGCTTCAATTATGCATCAAGGACTCGGAATGTCTCCAAGATCAGCTTCTACAAATCTTCAACAATGCTTCCAGATGTCTTCAATGAGCTGCTCCAAGATATTCTCCAAGGTGTTCAAATTCTCTTCAAATGCAGATAAAAGACAGCTCCAAAAGGTGTCCAAAAGTGTTTCACCAAGCTGTTGTCAATAAGGTCCTCAAGCCAGCAATCAATCTTCTTTAAATTTGTTCCTGAATCATTCAAATCTGCTTCAAGTGATCTTCAATACAGTCCTAAGTAGTCTTCAAAATGGCCTAAATACTATCTTCAAAACAATCTCCAACAAGATAACTCTATCCCGAAGTTGTCTTCAACCTTGTTGTAGTACGCTTTCAGGACTGCCTGCTCTATATTAGCTCAATATGTCCGAGATGTCAAAGATTTGTTATAGGTTTCTACTGAAATTGATCAAGGCCATATTCCTGTACAAATCAGAGTTCTATTGTTCAAACAAGGTGAGGTTGTTGCTTAAAGAACTGAGATTTGTTACTTCAAAAAACCAAGGTCTATTTCTTCAAAGTGAGGCCGAGGACTGTTCCCAGGCAGAGAGGGTAATCACAGTTTATATACACAGAAAATGATGACTGAACGTCTACTGAAGTATATGCTCCAAACAATGTCCAATACACTGCTTTCAAAAGATGCCAAGAACTGTCAAAGGTTCGTTCAATTCTTTCACCAGATTGCTCTAAACAATGCTCAAAAAACCTTGCTCTTAAATGATGCCAAAATGTGCCACAAGTCTCAAGTTGCAACTGGTTCAAGCTTCCGAAGCTACATGTCTGAAGTTTTATCCTTCGCCACAGGTTTGAGTGTTACAGTGAATGAGCCATAGGTCCGAAATTCTTTTATGGTGCAACAGGTCTGAAAATAGACTTCACTGGTTCTGAGAAAGAAGGCTCCCAACAGGTCCAAAAATATGGTGCTACAGGTGCTCAATTCTAAAATATCACAGTTTGGCAACTGATCTGAGTTACATGTCCGAATTAATGTCTGATACAGGTCCAAGGAGGGTCACATGATCAAACTTTTGTCACAAGTCAGAGATACTTCCTCAGGTCGAAAACTTTACCATAGTTTGTTTTGAGAAGGTATGAGATCAGAGAATCTGAACTTTTGATGAGGCTGAGCAATTCTTTATAGAATAGTGATGTAACCAAAGATCAAATCACATAAAAATTTAGATTCGTCCAAAAAATTATGCACCAGATTCAATTCTTTAGCTCTATATGCCTCAGATCAGAGTCCTTTATCTCTGTTCTTCCTTGCCCGAATTCTGTGGTTGAATAAATGACTTTAGTGGGTGATACATAGCGATTTGTCGATATACAAACAGACATGTCCTTTGAAGAGTTATGTGAGTCGACTTATGTAGGCTCATCAATTTCTTTTGATGTATTTTCCTTCAAGAATATTGATTCTTCTCAACGACAAGCATTTTGGGAGAATGTAAGTACTCATTAGAAAGGTTTAAAGGTCCTTCATCAGCTGGTCTAAGTGCCACATCAGAATTTTGTTTTTAATGCCATAAGTAAATTAATTTTTTAGAATGATCTTTAGAATTTGAGGCAGCCTTTAGTAATTTATGGTAAGGTTATCTTAGAATAGGTCCTTTCGAATTTGGATGGGCCAAGATACAGGGGTATTAGAATTAGGTTTAGGGCTACATTCATGTATACATAGCTTAGGTCAATATAGGCATCTTTTAATGTTTCATCATGCTAGGGCATAGACCTTGGTTTCTTTATTTATCCATCCATGCATATTAGAGCTAGGGCATTTTTAATACATGAGGCCTTGCTTCAACACAACTAGGGCATCATATAAGCATCTAGGGTTTAGGGCTTGATCATTTAGGACTAAGGGCTTCATTTCTGCACTTAGGATATATGATCTTTTTAGGGCTTAGGGTAGCAAAGTATTAGGATTAGGGCTTCAAAGGAATTACGGTTAGGGCATTATTAGGATCTAGCCATCTTCAACAATGTCATATTGACATCAATGACAACTTTGACCAACACTTTGTCCCACCCGATTAGAGTACCCTCGTCAGGTATCTAATCTTTAACACTGTGTGTGCTAGAAATCTTCGTAGTTCATATCATTTTGAGATCTTCCATGTACATTTACATGTATATAATTATGAATACCTCCCTAGTTAAGAGGGAGTGTTGAAGAATATAACTAGTGTCGCTCATCTTAATATTACTTGTCAAAAATTAAAGAAAATGACTTATTAAAGCATGGGTTTCTTGCTTGGCTCAAAGTTTTCTAGGTCAAAGCCACCATTGAAAGCTTCTAGGTTTTGTCTTGAGTCAATAGAGCCATTGTCATTTTTATTAGACCCTTCTTGGGCTTTTGTATCTGTTGATTTTTGGGTTGCATCAGATGTGCTCTAGCTCCGAAACTTTGTGGAGGGGCTAGAACACATGAGATCTCCAAGACCCAGAATCATTTGGAGAAATTCCACTCGGAGCTTAAGTTATTCAAATAATTACTTATTTTTATGAACACCCTAAGTCTAACTTAGGAAATTAAATAATGAAAGTGAATTAATTTAACATGTGGGTGAGAATATTCTAAGTGACGAAGATCAAGTCTTTTCTAATCTTAGCCGTTGATTAGAAATTAGATCACGGTCGTTGATTCATCAACTAGAAAAGTATTAAATGCTTGGGGTCAGTTGGAGAAGACACACAGAGGAGCAGCACTTGAGCTAAGCCAAAATTTTGGGCGCGGTTTGCTGAGAGTTTCGGAGTGAGCTTGCAGTGTAGTGAGGGGCAGTTCAATAGCGGGATTTCGAATCCAAGGCCAAGAATTTAGTTGCAGAGAGGCAAATCTACCTAGGAGAGATAGGGTAGCACTTAAGAGGGTGATGCAGGCCCAACTGGGTTCACACAGCGCTGATGCAGGCCTAGACGAGTGACGCAGTCCAGGAAGATGTGACACAGAACCAGAGGCTACAGCGCTAGGGCTTTGTGTGGGGCAATTCGGGCTCAGTTTCAGTAGATCGAAGAAGGGTGACGCAGCCACTAGGAAGGGTGACACAGTATCAGTGCAAAGCTTGCTGAAGACTGCATAGGCACCTGTAGGGTTCGTCATTCTGAGGTTGGATCAGCCATAACATCTGTCTCTGGATAGAGGTACTTCTGCCAAGGAAATTCTCTGTTGGGTAAGCCATTTATGGCACCCTAGTTTGTATTCAGAAATATGCATAATAATAAAAAACCTCAAGAGTTGTTGCACCAATTTTCCTGCATTGGGTTTTTCCGGGGACATTTCTCTGAAAATTTTGTGTATCCTTTGCCTACATGATTGCTTATTCTTCAGTACTTGACCTATATAATTGTGTAGGTTACAGTGTATTTACTTCGATGTTTTCATGAATAATTCAAAAAATAACTTGTTGAGTTAAATAAACATGTAGGAGAAGTAAATCAGATTTACTGTTGTAGGATTTTTGTTTAGAGGATTTAGAAAATTTCACATGGTATCAGAGTTGTTGCAAATTAGGTAGAGTTGAAGCCATCAACGAAGAGACGAAGAGAAAAATATTTGCTGCAGCAAGGCAGTTGTCCCAAGTGACAGCATAGATCCAAAAAGAGGTAGAGAAGGGTGACGCAATCACCAGAGGGGCTCACGCAAAGCCTGCATCAGCCAGCTAGGGTGACGTTGTAGCTGCGCAAAGGCAATGCAGTGCTTGTTGGGCCAGCACAGAAATTTTGAGCCTCTGTCTTTCCAATTGTCGAGCCTGGAAGAGAAATTCAATTTTTTCTTCAGGATTTGTTGGTGGGCCATTGTTTCTATTGGTGCAGAACAGTGTCTAGCGGGGTGTTGTGGCTCATTTGCAATATCCTTTATTTTAAATTTTTCAAAAATACAAAAAAAATAGAAAACTATGAAAATGTATGTTAAAGTACAAAGTTTCTCATACTTTAGCATAAAAGATGTAATATTTTTTGTATAAGTTTAAAGTTTAACACTTTAAACTTTTCATGAAAGCGGGTCCCAATGCTTAGTTAATAAACGAGCAAGTTTACGAGCGGGATCTGATGATTCGTCTGGTAGGAAATAAAAGTGGCAACCCGTGAGCACATTCCGCATGGCGGTTAACAAGGAGGGTGCCTCCGCAGTTGACCCAGTTGACTGCGGGATCGATCAAGATCTACGGCCAAGATTAACTGCGGGGGGGCATGACCCCGATAAGTTCTTTGTACCTTCGAGGCTCCCCGCAATGACGTAAACAACTGGTTGGCCACAGCTAGTTGCCACGCCATGGTATCGTTTAAAAGTCTTTTGGTGCGTCAGCTCAACATTTAATTTATAAGCCCCACGCCACCTATTTAAATTGGTTCTTCTTGTCACAAGACTACTGTTGTTTTTCTGTTCTGGTCAATTAGATTACACTTGTCTCTTCCATTGTTGTCCGCCACCTCGTCGTTGTTCGCCACCCTGTACTGAAATATGGCTAAGCGCTCGTCTTTTTCCGGCTCATCCAGCCATATTCCTCTCATGGACACTGAGAGGGATATCCAAGACATTCTCTGTTCTTTAGAACACCTACCATTCTATCAGCATGTTTGTCTGAATGACAAAGCCTCTCCAATTTTCTCCGCCATGGTCAAAACAGCTGTATTGTCTACATGCATTCCAAGAACGCACCTTTTTCCTGAGTCTGTGTATTGGCTAGTGTCTGTCATGTACCCTGGCAAGTGTTTTGTGATGAATTGTCAAGAAGAAAATGTTTTGCAAGTCTCAGCCCTTTTAATTTGTCAAGCTCTATGTTACCCTGAGTCAGAATCTTATGTTCAATTCACTAATGATTCGTTGATAGCACATTATGATAGTCTTGCAGGTCAAGAATTCAATCACTTTGTATTTTCCTTGAAGCCAAATACGAAGCGGCTTGTACCTGACAGCAAAGAATTCCCCATGGAAGTTTTCGACGCACAAGTCTGACCAGTGCTGAGGTGTATTTCAAAGATATTAGGACAAGAAGATCACAGCACAATTGACAAATCAGTTCTGGGAATGTTTGCAATGATGATGAAGCCAAGGATAGTGCTGGATATTCCTTCATATTGGCAAGGAGTTGTCAATACTCAACTTATGAGTTTATCACTCAATAGGTCATTCAGGTTCCCCTCTCTTATCATTTACCTCTTTTTATATCAAAATGTGGAAGATTTCTTGCACTTGGGGTTAAATATCATGGATGCCAACAAAAAGAGGCAGTCAGTGGTGTTTTGGACTGATATAGTAAGGGAGGAACAAAATGAGTTGGTGTTGTTTGATTTTGCAAATCATTTTATGTCTACTGCATATAAAATTCTGAATGGGGTTTCTCCTCCATGCTTCCTGTCAAAGGCTCAAGAGTTTCTGCAGCTGGGAACAAATTGTAAGTTTGGAGATTGGTATGTTTCTGACGATTATTCAAAAATTAGACTTTATGGAGCTGGGGTAGAACCATATAGACTTCCTGTATTTGTGCCTATGAGATTATTTGCTTTGGAGTTTATTAGGCAGAGTTTAAACATTGACCAAATACATTTTGTGCCTATGAAAAAGGGTCATATGTTTAAGCTACCTATGTCTGTAGATCCATTTATAGTCAACATGAGACAGGCAGTGGATCAAGTCAATAGGATGTTAGATGGAATGCACTCGCTGTTAGGAGATAAGTGGGCTTATGACCCCCATAAAGTGATTTCAAATAGGAGAATAGAAAATGGCTATTCAGCATTTGTTCATGAAAGTAGACCTGATATAGAGAAGCTAGCAAATAAGGGTTTTGCAGGTTCTGTTAGCTCAAATATACAAATTCCTGTCATATTCGAGAAATCTAGCAAGAGGAGTAAAGAAGCAGTGGTTGATTCAGAAGATGAAGAGCAGAGAGCCGAGAAGAGAACAAATTTCAATGAAGATTTAGCAGGTGCTCAGCCTGGTTTCTCACTTCAATTAGGAGATGAGCAAAATATCCCAGCCTCACCAAGAAGACATGGAGATGCTTAGGAGCAAGTACCCTAGATTAAACAAGTATTTGCTCAGATTGCTGAAGAAATCAAAAGATGAAGGCTAGCATGTAGGCACAGGCTGAGTATCAAATAACTCCAAATCAAACAAGATTGTTGATTGCTATCGATCTTGAAAAAGGTCAGTTTAAGATTGCTCTTTCTCATCCCTCTGATATGACTATAGGGTCATCCAATAATTTCAATACTGTAAATCTAACTATGGATGTAAGAAAAATTCCTTTGCTTGATAAAGTAAATTTACATATGCAAACAGGTCAACTAATAGTGAATGATTTGACCAAAACTAATGCAATGGCTCTTAAGGCTGAGAACATGCTAGGGAAGGTGATCAAGCAACTGAAGTTAGAGAAAGCCAATTCCAGGGCTTTAACAACACAGAATGAAGAACTCGAGAAGATTATTGTGAAGATTGGAGTAGATCCAAATGATAGGTCTGTTGTGCAGAAGTTGCTACAAAGTGCAGACTCAAAGATTTCTGGGTTGAAGAAAAAGTTGAAGCTACCTACAGGAGAGCATTCTATGGCAGCAGAGGTGGCAAAAGTGGAAAACGAGAAAGAGAACCTTCTTCAGCAGCTCTTGTAGAAAGAAGAAGAAATTACCAAGTTGAAACAAACTGCACTGTCATTACAGAATCACATTGATTCTCATTCCTGTACTTCCATTTTACCATCTGGCAATGAAGATCCAGTAGCACAGAAATCTCAATTGAATATTGAACTGAAGATGGCAGAGAGAGATCTCAAAAGGGCACAAACTGATTTGGAGACAGTAACAAAAATAATGCAAGCTAAGCATGGAGAAATCAATAAATACAAGATAGATTGCCAAACAACTGATGTTGAGGTTAAGAGCCTGAAGGAGAAATTGAAAGGAAACATAACTTTGATCCAGGCCAAAGATATCATTTGGAACGAAATAATTGAAGAGATGAGAGAAGCTTGGGGATCTTTGATTATTATATCAGAAGAAAAAGGCATTATTAGAGATTATGAGGAGCAGGTTATGGTAGACAAATAGAAGACTATTAACAGAGCCATATGGGCAAAGAAGTTTATTGATTTCATTGATTCTAAGACTGATCAAGAGCTAGAAGAAAATGAGATTAAAGATAGAATTCTATATGTTGTGGAGATTAACAAATTGAATGTTAAAAATACTTGCAGGAAGTCCATTGAGAAGAAATTAAAAAAGATTAAAGAGGCAGTAAACAAGTTTAACAATCTATATGACAAAAGATCCAGGGCAGGATTGCCATCATGCTGGGGCCTTGGAGGCAATCTTTTATCATGGGATTCCTATGAACCTCTATTGGTATTAGCAAAAAACAAGGTGGATAACACTCATGAGAAGACTCAAATTTTGAAAGTTGCAAGAGTTGTTAACTTTCTTCAGAGACATTTTTAGCTATTATGGTTGGTGAAGACCTTATTTACAGAGTGGCCGACATTCAACAGGATCACTGCCTTTAGGCTAGAGTACGACAGGATAGTTAATTCTCCTAAGACAAACATTGAAGTATGGAAGAAATGCAGAGCCTGGATGACAGATCTACCAAAGGATCCTTCAACTTCAAAGAACGACAAATCAACTAATCAAGAGAATACAGCAGCAACGAAACCAGTCCATATTCCACAAATAGATTAGGATTTAAGTTTTATTTTATCTCTTTTAAGAGAATGTAATTGTAATAAGACATTTTGATGAGGTGTAATCGGTAGTTTAAGAAGTTCCAAGTAGTTTGAGCAGTTAGGAGTAGTTTCAGCAGTTAAAAATTGCTTTACATTGTATTTAAAGAAAAAGATTTGAGAGGAAAAGGTTTCGAGTTTTGGACCTTCAAACTACTAGAAGTTTTGTACTCAATTTTCTGAGGATGAATGAATGAAAATCAAGATTCTTGCATCTGTTGTTATTGATATGTTTTCTAGTTTTCGTTCTGTATTTTCCTTCTATGAATAAAATGAAGTAATGAAGCAGCTTTTTCTTTTTACATATGTGAATAAGAGTAAAATATCCTTAATGGGCGCTCCTTCATTTTAACTATTCCATTGTCTTAAAATTCTTCTAAAGTTTGAAGTGATAGATTATGTTTATCGGCATATCAGTTTGGGCTTCCTTCCTTCTTGTTCTTCTCATCACTCCATTTAATATCAGCAGATAATGGCATTGTGAAGCATTTATTGCATCTGATTCTTGAGGGTTTAATAATAAATATCTTAAGGTGATCAAGCAAAGACTATTAGATATAACATTTTTGTGCAAAGCAACAGCAGCGCAGCGCTCTAGAGGGTCAGTGCATATTAGCAGCAAAGGGTGCTTCAGTATCAAGGTGCACTTAGACTGACTTATATGTCATGTCTTTGAGATGTTTCAGTTGCTTACTTCTCAGCAACTGAGTTGCAGTGCAGCAGTTAGCAGTGGCAGTGCTATGGGCAGCATGATGCAGCATTTGAGAGGGAGTTGCAACACAGATGAAGTAGTTTCAGTGGCAGTGACATGCGCAGCAGTATAGATAGCAGCAACGCAGTGGATGAGGGGCAGCAGCCAAGCATCAGCAGTGCAGAGGACCGATGCCATGGATCAAGGTGACGCTTCAGGTTGAAATGTTGCTAAAGCACATTCCTCGCTAAGAGGGAGTGTTGATTTTTGGGTAGCATCGAATGTGCTCTAGCTCCGAAACTATTTGGAGGGGTAGAACACCTGAGATTTCCAAGACCCAGAAATCGTTTGGCTAAATCCCACCCGAAGCTTAAGTTATTCAAATAATTAATTATTTTAATGGAGTCCCTAAGTCTAACTTAGGGAAATTAAATAATTAAAGTGCATTAAATTAACATGTAAGTGAGAATGTTCTAAGTAACGAAAATCAAGTATTTTCTAATCTTAGTCGTTGATTAGAGATTAGATCACGACCGTTGATTCATCAACTGGAAAATTATTAAAAGAAGGCTTGGGGTCAGTTGGAGAAGACACATAGAGGAGCAGCACTTGAGCTAAGTCAAAATTTTGGGGCGCAGTTTGCTGAGAATTTCGGAGTGAACTTGCAGTGCAGTGAGGGGCAGTTCGGCAGTAGGATTTCGGATCCAAGGCCGAGAATACAGTTGCAGAGAGGCAGATCTACCTAAGAGAGACAACGCCATCGTTGAGAGGGTGACACAGGCCTAGTTGAGCTCACGCAGAGTTGACACAAAGGGTGACAGTCGTAGAGGGGTGGCGCAGTCCAGGAAGAGGTGACGCAAAGCCAGAGGCTACAACGTTGGGGTTTCTGTGGGGCAGATCGGGCTTAGTTTCAGCAGATCGGAGAAGGGTGACGCGGCCACTAGGAAAGGGTGACGCAGTCTCAGTGCAGAGCTTGTTGGGGACTGCGTAGTCACTTGTGGGGTTCGTCATTCTGATGTTGGATCAATCATAATATCTGTCTCTGGATAGAGGTACTTCTGCCAAGGAAATTCTTTGTTGGGAGAGTCGTTTATGGCACCCTAGTTTGCATTCAGAAATCTTCATAATAATAAAAACCCTCAAGAGCTGCTGCACCGATTTTCCCGCATTGGGTTTTTCCAGGGACTTTTGTCCGAAAAAATTGAGTCCTTTCTCAGCAAGATTACTTATTCTTCAATACTTGATATGTATAATTCTGTAGGTTGCAGTGTATTTACTTTGATATTTTCATGATTTATTCAGAAAATAACTTGTTAAGTTAAATAAACTAGGAGAAGTAAATAAGATTTACGATTGTAGGATTTATGTTTAGAGGATTCAGAAATTTTCATAGTATCATGTAAAAACAAATATTTTCGTGTCAAAAAGGTTATTTGTCACCTCCATACCAAGTCGACCGTGTCCTCAAGAAGTCGGCCTACCTTAGGGAAATTCAACCTAGCAAAATGGCTATATATAGAGAGGCATCTCAACCTATTTGTCACACTCACTCAACAATTTCGATCTACAAGGAAGAGAAGCAGAAAAAAAAGAACGAAGTAGCTAGAGAAGGATGAAAGAAGCTAGGAAGACCTAAAATGAGTTCTTGGGCTATCTATCTCTCACATGTGCGGAGTTTATGGGCAATTGTTAGGGTCAAAATTCTGAATCTAATGCAGGTCCGAAATTTTGTGGCTGGGGGTCAAAAATCTGTTGTTAGGGGTCAAAATTTTGGATTGTAGTTGCTACTAGAAAGCTGACACTTGGAGATTTTGACAAGGATCATCTATTGGAAGGAAGGATTGACTTGGCAATTGGAGGAAGTCTTTGTCTAGGTCTAAAGGGTCTTGGATTGTCTCATATTGATTTGAATCTACTAGTGGAAGAGTTGGACTGGGTTTTCCCCTTGAACAGGTTTTGCCCTGGCTGAGTGCCTACATCTTGTGTCTGTTGTTCTTGTGGTCTTCATATACATATAATTTGGTAATTGTTTGATGAAAGGTAAATTAATAAAGAAGTAAAAGAAATTCAACATAATTCACATGTAATTATCAAGAAAGAGGAATCAAACGCTAATTCCTATAAGCATTGATTTCTCAACATCACTAGATGGTTTCACCCAGCAATGGGATGGATTCATACATGGCATTATGATCAGGGGGCATTTTCCAGACTGGAGGAGGATGTGGGATGATTTCATCCAGGAGGAGACCAAGAGGAGTGTAAAGATGAGCATCCAAAGTGGTGGTGTAGGTGAGGAGGAGAATATTTCCCTTGTGTCTAAGGGTAGGAAGAAGAAGCAGGGTTCCACCAATGCGGCGAAGCGAAAGAAGTAGGAAGAGAAGTCCGAGAAGGACATGAGCAAAGTGAGATGTTTTGCTTGTGGGAATATGGGTCACTATGCATTCAAGTGTCCCAAAAAGAAGGGGAAGAAGAAGGATGTGGCAACATCAGCTGACGTGGAGGAGTTCATCTCGAGATTTGAGTCAAAGTTTGTGTTGGTGGTGAGCTTAGCCACTAGTCCTATATCCACTAGTGTTTGGCTTATAGACAGTGGAGTATCTTTCCATATGACTAGAGTAAGGGAGCACTTTATGAGTCTTACAAAGGGTGTAGACATGGAGGTGGTGCTTGGAGTGACACCAGGGTTAGAGCAACAAGAGTGGGAACTATATCCTTTCCGAGGGAGTCATTGCCACCTATGAATGTGACAAAGTTCACATATGTATAATGTACCAGGGTTGAGGAGGAACCTAATATCGATTTCCAGTATTGAGGACAGGGGATATGTTGTGTTGTTCCAGGATGGACACGTGTTGATGTATCCAATGGGATCTAGCATGGCATCTACTAGAGTGATTGTTGTCTATGATGGGAGACTTTACAAATTCATGTTTCAGCCTATCAGAACCGTGAGGAGGTCACAGGAGAGTTATTGTGTAGAGCATTAGGCTCTTGGGCAGGGTTGCGCACTACAGGTTTTAGGATCCACTGGTATAGGTTCACAGAGGTCAGGAGGACTACTGGCTTTTAGGATGACAGGTACACAGGTATCAAGATCTCAAAGTGGAAGAACTATGAGTACAAGATCACTACAGGCCATAGGGGCATCTTCATTAGGGCCACAAGTGTCATGGGGGGATGGAGATGAGGCTCCCAAACTTGTGCAAGAGCCTTCCTCTGGGAGGAGGAAGCTAAGAAGGATTTATGGTAACTTGAAGGAAGCATATAAGTTAGTGAGAAAGAGTAAACCACCAGAGAGGGTGGATGGTGATGTGGAGAGAGTAATGGGTGACAAGATGGTACCAAGGGGTGAGCATATCCACTTCAAAGACAAATATGGAGTGGTAGGAAACAACTTCCTCAGTAAGAGGGAGTGTTGACAAAAGTGGTACCAAGGAAGTGTTTCCTAGGCATTTATCCTTTTGGCCTAGGAAGACACATTAGTAAACTTGTTTTCATGTGACATTATGACTTTTATTAATGTCATGGGGTGAAGTCACTTTATGAGGTGGTAGATGTGCTAGGTACTTTTTAATAAAGTCACTTTATGTTTTAAATGTGACTTTAGGAAGAAAAAGTACAAAGTGACTTTTATTATTAAAGTGACTTATATTTTAAAAGTGAGTTTTATTATTAAAGTGACTTATATTTTTGAAAAGTGACTTATATTGTACAAAACATATTAAAGTGACTAGAACTTTATTAAGTGAGGGGGATTGTTGTCGCGCAATCTATGAGAGGTAGCTATGGGACAACTACTAGACCAAATCAACGTCACATGGTTCAGGTTCAAGTTCGAGTTCGGCAATGATTAGGTTCAGTTTGAGTTCGAATTTTTTGATGAGGTTCGCCATTAGGTTCCTCTCTCTCTCTCTCTCTCTCTCTCTCTCTCTCTCTCTATATATATATATATATATATATATATATATATATATACATAGAAAATGAATTATAAGATAAAATAGTAAGAAATCAACATCAGTAAACATCAAAATTGCTATCACAGACATGGAAACAACAAGGATAAATTACAAGCTTGAGTTGTGACATGAAGTTATGAGTTTTGATCTATGGACTTCATCAATGTCTATGATTTTCAATGAGGTTAGCCGAACCTCAACATTTTTTTAAGGTTCGCCAAAATTGGAACCTCAACATTAAAGCTCAACGAACCTTGTGACATAGGACCAAATGATAACAATGGGACAAAGACCCACTATCACCTTAGTCAATGTCCCTAAACTTTACAGAGTTTCACTGACAGGAAGAGTCTCGGTACTAGGGAAATAACCAATGATAGAATCAATGACTAGGTGTGATATGATTTCCAAGGCCCATTCAAAGAGAGACACGTCAATGGCTTAATGCTTCAAATTAAATGCTCTCCAAGAAAGGCCAGTTCAGTTTCAATGACTCGGTTTTTGTAAAAAATACATTAAATATTTTTTTTTTTGTACAAAAACATAATTTTAAATATTTTTATTCATGTTTCCAAACACAAAGCATTACAATATAGACAAAAGACAACATATGATCAAAGTAGGCTCATGAATATATCCATTATATCAAAATTTCACCCAGTGCATTGTCCAATACAGGATGATGATATAGAGATCAAAACAAAAAACATAACCAATGTCACTAACATCAAGGTACATAGCGGGATTGGTGCTCTTGATTAAATACGAGTTCCATACCCTAATACATGACAAAATTTGATGGAAACATTGCAATAACCCAATCCTGAAATCCTGGAAAACTGATAAGTCTGCTGGATTTTGAATGAGATCTAAAATTCTACTTTCTCCATATGAAATCCAATGAGGTCAGAACCACTCTCAAACATCCTGAGTCATTTCATGGTAATGTTAAAAATTTAAGTAAAAAGATGAAAATGAAGATTAAGGAGAATGTCACTTTTACTTTAAGAATTTAACATTACCATGAATCACATATAAATACTAGGGTCATAGGCTTGATCATTAGAAGCGAGAGGTATTGAGAGGGGTTGGGTAAGTTATATAGGATGGGGAGGGGTTAGATAGGGTAAAGAAAACCTAACAGCAAATTTAAATTGCTTTTCAAGTCCGATTTTTGTGAGTTTTTGGGCCTCCTGGCCGGCTGGAGCAAACCGGCCGGTTTAACTCGGGCTAGGCCGAGCCGGCCGAGTCGGTGTATGGCTCGGCCGGCTTGGTCACAAACCGGCCGCCTAACTGGTTTAACTGCCGAGTCGGACCGGCCATCCCTTTGGCTCGGTCGACTCGGCCGGTTCCAAGTCAAACCGATCGGTTTTAAAAACACCACTACTAGGTATTCATAAGGTCAAGACTCTACGAGATGAGGTAGGACCTCTCAAAGAAGCTCTATGTGATGATTTCAAAGCTAATATTGGACGGGAAGCTCTTTCTAATATCCATTTGCTCTTTCAAGGTCGAGTGAACAAGACATCATGGACTTGTTTGCCCTTTGCGATTTTACTAACATTCAGGGTTCTTTCCATGATTGGCCGTATGAAGTTGGCGCAACCCTCGATGATCTTCCTCCTTTTCAAGGTGACGAAGCCATTAGCATTGGGGCTCACCTTCAAAATTTAAACTTTTGTATGATCAAATGTCATGCATACAATGACTATGAAGACGTAAAGATGAGTCTTTCCATTCTCACCTTAAGTGATGATGCTTTGGATTGGTTCTTAGAGTTCCCTAACAACATTTTTGGTTCTATATAATCAATCATCGATGCCTTTGAAGACAAATATGGAGATAAGAGAAAGGTCAAAGCGAAAGTTGAAGTAAAGGAAACTAAAGAGGCTGAAAATCATCTTATCAAGGACTTAGCTCAAATGGTTAAAGATATGCAACTGAATCAAGTGCAAGTAATTAAGAATATGAAGGTTAACATGGAACATAATCAAGCGAAATTAAGTTGATCACGACAAGGAAATGAGTTCCATGCAAGCTAATCAAATCACCCTTTAGAACAGGTTGTTGGGAATAGAAGAACAACATGCTAAGGAAACAGAAACCTTGCTGACCAACATGCAAGCTAATCAGATCACTCTTTAGAACATTTTTTTGGGTATAGAAGAACAACATGCTAAGGAAATGGAAACCTTGATGACCACCATGCACAATCATTTGATTACCATGAAAGCAAGTAGTGACAAAGTGATAAAGGACATGGAGGAAAAACCAAGCACAAATAATAAAGACCATGGAATCAAAGCATGCAAAGGAAATCAGTGCAATAGAGGATAAGTATTCCAATCAAATGAGCACCCTTCAAAATAAGTTGGAAGAAATGGAAAGATTACAGGTTCAAAAATTCCAGCATAGCCTAGATTATGAATCAAAAAAGAATAGAAAACTTTCGACTGAAGTGACCCTCCACATCCGCCAAAGCAATATCATAAACAGGTCACTTATTGGGAAACATTATATTGAAAGTGGCATGCTTACAAGGGAAACTAAGGAAAGTCAAGAGATTGATCACAGTCTTAATGCTTGCAGGTCTTATCCATCATCCTCATCGGAGAAGAATCAAGAAAAAGGTGAAAGGCATGTCATCGAAGTCCTAAATACTTCAAATTTTCAATATGAGCATTTTCAATATCAGGTAGTAAGTTATACATCGATCGCATCATAATCAACATCATAGTCTGCTAGAAACAAAAATATAAAATATAAAACAAAAAGAAAGAAGTTTGATGCATCTAGTGGTCGAGAACAACATGACATTCGGATAAGTCAAAGTCCTAAGATTATCAGAATTGGACATGGCACATTAAACAAACAACCCATTGATCTGCCTGAAAGTCGGCAGATGCTCAAGATGGATTTCATTGAACACATCTGATGCCATGAGGCAACCTTTGTGTTGTATTTCTAACATTATTCTCTTAAGATCAAGTTTCTTTCTGTTTTTAGAATAGGTTTTCATTTTAGCATTTATGTTTATGTCGTTAGTTTAGATTCCATTTTTATATTGTTAAAGTTGAAGTGTTCTATTCCAACGCTTGATTTATATGATAATTATGATTTGTATTAGAATGGATATCTATTTGATTTACTTTGTTTCTTGGATGTAGATTCTGGATTCTAACATTCCTTCACTCAAGCAACGTCAACCCAAGTAGAATCATATGTTAACCACGTATGTGTCAACTACCCCAAGAAGCAAACTATATATCAGTAGATAAAAAAATTTCAAGATCATCTTCATCATGCAACTTCGAGATTATCATTGTAATCCAAATTCCGCAACCCTGTGGGCCTTCATTGTAAAAATGATTCTAGCATGACTATGAAGCCATGTAAAACATCTAGGTAGCCTAAGATTTCTTGCTAAAGAGTTTCACTTTAGGATTTTTTTTTCCCTTCGCTAATTATTCACATTTTCGAACCCAAATCGTTGGCAGATTTTTTCTCCCACATATCCCCCAAAGCTAAAGCTAGAGTGGGGCTCAATGGTAAGGTCTTAGGTGAGTCCTAGTGATATTGAGTCTACGTATTTTATCATACTAGATCATTTGTCTTGTGTCGCAGAATTTGGTTGAGTCTAAGGGGTCATGTGTCAATTGTAAAAATTCGGCTCAATGGTAAGGTCTTAGGTGAGTCCTAGTGATATTGAGTCTACGTATTTTATCATACTAGATCATTTGTCTTGTGTCGCAGAATTTGCTTGAGTCTAAGAGGTCATGTGTCAATTGTAAAAATTTCCCTTTAATAGGATGCTCTGTAATATCTTGATGTAAAAAGTGTTGTCTAGGAATATTTTAGGTGGATGATAAATCATAATTAGACATCATCGCCTAAATATTTTTTTAGACCTACTTTGAGGGTGAAAATATGTGTTTAATCCCTTCTAGAGTCATTAATTTATTTTCTGGAAAAAAATTAGCCAGAAAATGGTCATAAAATAAAAATGAGAGAAAAGAAAAATTATTTCCAAGTGGAAAAACAATTTTTTGGAGAAAGTGGACATTCCCAAGGTTAAATAAATGTGAAAGGCCCATTCCCAAGGAGAAAAGTCCCTCAAAATTTCGTGGGTCCAAAAGAAATTAATTTTTTGAGGTCCTCCATCAAGGCAAAAATCATTTTTGTAAGAAAATTTGAACATAGGGACCAAGGTGGTTAAGTCAAAATGGCTTATTTGAGGAAAAAGTTCAAAATAATATTTTTTGGACTAACAAAAAAAGGCTTTATCAACCAATTCGAAGTTCATCTTCCATATCAAGGAACGGGATTTAATTTTGGCATGGATCAAGCATCAACTAGTCATTATTCTTTCAGATCAAGCCAAATTTGTGCACATCTTTGGACCTATCCATTTTCCACTTGGAGGGGGATCTAGATCTCTATATTTTCTATATAAGGAAGCCTAAGGCTCCTCATTGAAACATATTTGGATGGTCTATCTGGCTCTGTAACATTATTTTTTGAGTACTAAAAGTAAAGTCTTTGGCGGAAAAATTATGGTGTAGCTCTTCAGCATGTTGTGGTAAATATATTCTGGTTATGTTATAAATTTCTACTTATGCATTAATTTGTTAAATTATTTAGCCATTTGAATTTGTAGTTGCTTGTTTGCACCTATAGTTGGGTTGGAAGCATTGTTGATTAGCTAGATCTAGTGAATTCTTGTTTGAATCACTAGAGCTTCTTCTCACTGTGTGACTTACCTCGTCTATATCTAAAAAAATCTTCAAGTTTGTGTAGAAAATCTTATTGGACCAACTTCAAGCATTTGAAGTAATCCTTGTTTGGGTCCTCGTCTCCTCGAGCCAGGCGTTTGAAGTAATTATTGCTTGAACCTTCATCCCCTCGACACACAACAACTAAGAACCCATAGTGGGATCTTCAAAGGCTTATCAAAAGATCAACTTAAAAGGGTTTTTATGGCCACCCATCTAAAAGGAAAAAATTATTAAAATCTTCAGCTCATACTTTTATTTTGCTATGATCAATATATTTTCTATTAAGGAGTTAATCTTATTGTAAATATATGAAAATTTGTAAATACTTGAGGATTAATTTATTTTTAACCCTTGTATCTATAGTTTTTCTCTTGTATATATTTCATGCTATCCTTGTGTTCCTCGCAGGTCTAGAGAAGGTGTAGGGTTAGAAAAATTTTGTGTTTGCAGGTCCTTTGGTGGGAGATCAAAGGATAACTGAATGAGGGCTTAGGCCCTCGTCTAGCCTCACGGCTAGGGTTTAGAGCCTACCACTACATACTTTGAAACGGTTGTTTGACCTCTATCTTCTCTCCTTTGAAGGTCGCAAGCACCACAGGGATATTCTAGCCTCATATGAAGGGTTCTCACAAGGGATCACCAAGGGTTTTGGCCCTATATTTGGCCTCTTAAGGCCTAGATCCACCATTCTTGAGCCCTTTTTATTCAACGCTCTACAAATTCTGGAGGTCGCAAGCCCTATAAGGGTTTACCTCACTGCAAATTTGGACTTTTTAAAGGGTTTATCATTTAGAAAAACTTGCGAGCAAATTCTTTTGGCTATAAATCGTAATTTTGGCATCAATCTGACTCTTGTTTGCATTGTGAGCTGGTGAATAAATTCCCAAGGGTCGCAAGTCTGGTAATAGAACCCATCTAAGCTAGCTACAAGGCTAGAAGCCTTCTAAGGCTTGGTCGCAAGCTGATTTAAGGTTTGATCACCATTGCATATCAGTTTAGGGTTTCTCCTTTTCTGGTTGCAGGTATAGCGTGGAGATTTGGAGAGGTTTCAACCCTTATTCGTGGCCCAAAAATTGATATTTCAGAACTTGCATTGGTATACCAACCAGTGAAGGAAGATCGTAGGGTTTCACGGCCCTAATCCTCTCAATCGTAACCTTCTTACAAATTGTAATAAGTAATCAAATCTGACCCATTCATTGCAGAGCTTAATCATGCTAAAAAAATCATAATAACAATGCCAAAAAAACACTAAATTTGTCACATCACAATCATAAGAAACATAACAAGTGTTTAACTCTTCTTCTTATAAATGTAATGTATTTATCAAAACAAAGAAAAAGAAATTTTATTATAAAAGAAATTGACTTATTAAAGCATGGGTTTCATGCTTGGGTCAATGTTTTTAGGTCAAATTTTCCATTGTAGGCTTCTAGGATTTGTGTCAAGAATCCTTGTCTTTGTCATTATGTAATAGACCCTTCTTGGGCTTCATCTCTCAAGAAAGAAAATTATTTTGATGTAAATTAGGTCTTTTAGGTCTCCTCCACCAAGTCAGCCTCAAGAAGGACAAGTCAGCCTCATCAAGGGAATTCAACCTCACAAATTCACTATATAAAGGCAGCAACTCGACCTCATTTGGAGCACATACACAACAAGTTCAATCTGCAGTTGTTGGTGAAGAAAAAGGTTACGAAATTCAAGGAAGAAGAAGAAAACCCTAGTGAAGGAGAAGGAAGTCTTTGTCAAGCAAAAGGAAGTCGAATTTTCTCTCTCTACTCTCACACATGCGAAATTTTGAAGCTGTTGGGGAGGCCGAAATTTTGGATTTTTGTTGGGCTGACGCTGTTGGACAAGAAGAGATTACTGAAGTTTGTTGAATCATCCTAGAAGGTTGAGTTGATGGAGGAAGGTCTTTTGGGTCTAAGGTCTTGGTCTATCTCAATTTGATTTACTAGTGGAAGAATTTGATTGGGTTTTCCCTATAAAGGGGTTTTAGCCCTGGTTGAGCGCTTACATCTGGTGTCACTCATCCGCATGTTTTAATTTAATGATTGCTTGATGAAAAATAAATAAAGAAGAACATAAAGAGAAGATAATAAGGCTACAAGAATATCGCAAATAATTATCAAAATAAGAGAATCTTTCTGCCTTTCTGATTTTCTAACATGGTTTCAAAGCTAAGGTGAAGAAGGAAGGAAAAAGGTAGCTTTAAGGTCTATTGTAAGAAGGGTTAAGGAGGAAGGAACAAAAGAAGTTCATTAAGGAAAGGATCATATAAGAAGAAAAGCCAACTATCTATAGAGACTATGAAAACCTCAATGAAGACAAAAAACAAGCTAGAGGGAGCCTCCAACTACAGGGCATGGAATAAGAGGATAGATCATATTCTTGCTAAGCATAAAGTTTGGATTTTGTTCAAGGAAAAGTTTAGAAACCAACAGATGATGCATGAAAAGAAAAGCACAGGGAAACTGACAACTTGGCCATGAATCTGATAGTAGATGGAGTAAAGGACAACCTAATCCAATACATATCCAATATGGACTCTCCACAAGAAATGTATGAAGCCCTGTCCAAGTATTTACCACAAAGAACATTGGTCAGATAGCTAGTCTCAAGAATGAACTAAGAACAATAAAGATGATAAAAGATGATATTGTTTCATCATATTTTGTAAGGATGTCTAAATAACAGATTAACTCCAAGCAATTGATGAAGTTGTACCTAAAAAAGAACTCATGATTGTTGCACTTCTAGGTCTACCAAAATATTGGAGCTCTTTTGCATCAGGAATTAGCAGTTGGAAGGATACACCAACCCTTGAACAAATGTGGAATGCATGTAGTTCAGTCAAGAAGAAGCCCGCATCCCATTAGTAAGTAACAAGAGGAGGATGAAGAAGCAAACACTTCAAATGCCTACTTTGCTCATCACAAGAAAAAGGGAGCATACAAGAAGTTCAAATGTCCAAAGAAGAAGGTTGATCTATGAAAGATTGAATGTAACAATTGTCATAAGATGGAACACTACGAAAGCCAATGTCCTGAGAATCCAAGAAATAAGAAGAGAGAAAGAGAACATGCAAATGTTTCAAATGAAGCTCCACCCAAGAAAAACAAGACAAAATAATCTGAAGTCAAAGACTTATACTATTAAGTCTTCTCTTACATATCCTTCTAAGTCTATTATTTTAAATTTTGTAATGTTTTCTTTTATGTTTTGATTTCTAAATTTTGTAGATCTAATATATTTTTTTAGAACTTTTTTGATTGTTTAAGTTGTAGGTATCCCTCAAAAAGACTAGATTAAGAGGGAGCGTTCACCATTTTACCAAAAGATAAGTATATTGTTCTTTGTTTCATCTTTCATGTTTGGTTTCCTCCTCACATTGAGATTTGGTTGTATTGTATACTTATTACTAAAAACCTTTTCTTTATATTTTCCTTGGTAGGAAATATTGCAAAATACACAAAGGTTATGGAGGAGACTTCAAAGGAAATAATTGAATCATAAAAGAAGTTCTGTTGCAAAGGAAGCCCTTCAAGAATTGATGTCCTACAAGGTTTTTTAAAGAACAACTCAAGGTATATCATAAGATTTGTTGCAAGGATTTCTTCATACAAAAGGTATGATCATGATTCATTCTTCTTTTGAAATTTGCTTTACACTACTAACATATTTATGTTTAAGGTTTTGAATCATAAAGATTCTTGTAAGGGTGATCAATCATTAGATTGAATCTATCCTTGTTATGTTGTCTCTTGTCATTTGATCATTCTTGTGAAACCCTAACTCTTAGGGTTCACTGTAAAACCCTAGCCTCTTCTTGCTAACGGTATGTCAATATTGATCATGAAACCCAAGTCCTTTAGGGTTTTTTGTTAATGTCTAGGTTATATAATCAAACCATAAATTTATAGGGTTTGGTGAATTAGGGTTTATGAACAAAACCCTTATAATAGTCATAGAAAGATCCTAGGAATGAAACCATAGGTGTATATTCTTATGTATGATCAAAACCCCAGCGTGGTCAAAATTGTTATCCAATTCTGGAATTTGATGTTTGCATCTAGGATTTACAAAGAAATCATAGAAAGGAATCTATATAAGGAAATTTCAATGGAAGTCTAGAGATGAAATGTTGGTATGTTAACTTGTGTATTGATATTCGTGTTTTAGTTTTTGAATTCTAGGGTTTGTAACAAAACCCTAATAGAGATTGATATTCCAGAGCATAATAATGAAACCCTAGAAGTTTATTTTCAATTATTGATATGATTTAGTCTAGGGTTTGCAACAAACCCTAATAGAAGTTTGACATGTAATTCTAAAAGCATATGGTTGAAACCTTAGACGTATAGTACTATGATTGGATTGTTATTTTGATTGATTTGTTGATATCTAAGAAGATGGAGTCAGAGGTTTAAGCAAAACTCTAGCAAGATGTTGAAGTTTAGTATATAAAAGATTTGACCCTTACTAGTTATAAACCTAACTAGGTTTAGGTATCTAATGTTTAAAACTTGAATGTTTTGATGCTTCCATTGTAATGACATGATTTTGATATAGTTAACTTCATGCTTCTATATATTTGTATTTGGTGGTACTTGTTATTAAAGTTTTGCAGGTACATAATCTTCAAGATGTTGAAAATGTTCATAATTAAAGATGATAATAATGATGAGCATGATAAAGGAAGTTGTAAGAAAGATGATGATCAAGATGACCTTGATGCCATGAGAGAGAAATAAAGCCTTGAAAGATTGTAGTCTCTCCAAAATAAGGAAGTTGTTGAGTTGAGAGGGAGCTTGGACAGAGGAAAGGGTGTATCTCCCAATTTAAGAGGGAGGACATATTATGATAGTCATAATGAATACCTTCAAGAAATAATGAAACCAAAAAATTAATGATAGTACTACAAATGAATGTTTGTGATTCATGAAGTTGCAAACAAAAGACTTCAAAAGCACTGAGGTTGTATTCAGTGTTACTGAAGTAATGAAAGAAAAAGAAATGTTCCGACAAGTTGTATTTGGATAACTTGATGACGATATAAGTAGCATCAGAATGATTAATGACCCCGAAGGATTTTGTTTATATATATATATATATATATATATATATATATATATATATATATATATTTGAAGGTTTACTACTAACTGGGGTTGTGATTGTACAGGATATCTCCATAAAAGATTGAGCATTTTGAAGCATGCTTGGACTAATGGATATATCTGATTTATTTGATAAGGAGAGATGAAGCATCTTGTGGCAACAAGATGCTTGGGAGGACATCTAGTGGGCCTACGTGTTGATTTCTATATCCCAAAGTAGGGAAGGTTGTGTTGGTCATGGAGCTCTGACCTTCGATACGCACCTAGATCCCTAGGTTGGTGTTAAAGCTTAAAAGCCTGATGGTAACCAAAATGGCTAAAGCTTGAGTACACCTTAGTACCACCCAATAGAGCATATCATTTCAAGATATTCCAACTACCTCTGTATATATGTAATTATGAATACCTCCCTAGTCAAGAGGGAGTGTTGAAAAATGTAACTAGTGTCGGTCTTCATAATTGTTTTTGAGTCATGATGTAGAGTATTTATTAAAAGAAAGAAAAAGAATTTTTATTATAAAAGAAATTGGCTTATTAAAGCATGGGTTTCATGCTTGGGTCAATGTTTTTAGGTCAAAGCCTCCATTGCAGGCTTCTTGGGTTTGTGTCAAGAGTCCTTGTCATTGTCATTATGTAATAGACCCTTCCCTGGCTTCATTTGTCAAGAAAGAAATTTATTTTGATGTAAATTAGGTCTTCTAGGTCTCCTCCACCAAGTCGGCCTCAATAACGACAATTCAACCTCATCCAGGGAATTCGACCTCACAAATTCACTATATACAGGCAGCAACTTGACCTCATTTAGAGCACATACACAACAAGTTCGATCTGCAGTTGCTTTTTAGAAAAATGGTATGAAATTCAAGGAAAAAGAAGAAAACCCTAGTGAAGGAGAAGGAAGTCTTTGTCAAGCAAAAGGAAGTCAAATTTTCTCTCTCTACTCTCACATGCACAAAATTTTGAAGTTGTTGGGGAGGCCGAAATTTCAAACCTCCAGTAGCGTAGAAATTTTGGAAGCTAAGGGCCGAAACTCTAGATTGTTGTTGGGTTGAACTTGTTGGATAAGAATAGATTACTGAATTTTGTTGAATCATTTTGGAAGGCTGACTTGGTTGAGGAGGAATGTCTTTTGGGTTTAAGGTCTTGGTCTATCTCAATTTTATTTACTAGTGGAAGAGTTAGACTGGATTTTCCCCTATAGAGGGGTTTTAGCCGTGGTTGAGTGCCTACATCTGGTGTCATTGATCTTCATGTTTTGATTTGATGATTGCTTGATGAAACAAAGATTAAATAAGAACATAAGGAGAAGATAATAAGACTACAAGAATATCGCAATTAATTATCAACATAGGAGAATCTTTCTACCTTTCTGATTTTATAACATGATCTTATATGATTGTCTCGTAATTGTTGACCGATATATACTAACATTGGGCTACAGTGAACTGACATGGGTTGACAATGTTATGTCTTTGATATGGTGCATCATTTGAAGTTGATCTTTGTGCATTTTGTGGCATCTTGGATAGCAGATTGGCACTGTTTTGGGTTTTTCTCTTGTGATCTTGTCAAGAATAGTTTATTTTCCTCTTTAGTTACTAACCCATTCATTTGATTACTCTCTTGTTAAAAGTTTCATTGCATTGTTGGAGGTTGCATTATTTCATGTTGCATTGCTTCATTTAAAATCTTTGTTAGCAATCTCATATATCTTGAGTTATTTGTGCTTGTATACTTCTTGTCCATAATTGCTATTTCATCAAGTGAAGAACATTCTAAACAAGTAATATAACTGAAGGTATATGATATTGTAGTGTTTCACTGATCAATCTTTGGAAGGATCTTGTAATCTTGTGTTTCAAGCAATATTTCATAATTTTGGTTGCAAGTCACTTAACATTGCTTATATTGAAACACTTGCATATTGAAGCAAACTAACCATATTTCCTTGGTCTAGTCTCATTTGAATATCATTGCTGATCTAAATACTGTTTTTCTCTCTTGTTACCTATTAGCAATCTCATTTGCCATCTGATAAGTGTCGTTTTACTAAATGACCTTTGCTTATCTCAATTGTCTAAATAAGTAAAGAATCTCTTAAGGACAACATAAGGCATTTCGAGCTATTGCTAAATTCTAATACATCTAAATCTTAACTGTCATTTTGCTATTGTTTCATCGAGTACTATTTGCTTTGCTTCAGTAATCATTATTGTAAGCTAATCATCTTGTGCTCATAAGTATATCATAAGTGAATTGGCTCTTTATCTTGTTAAAGCATCTTGATATCATTGTCATCTCATTGAAGCAATTGCATTTGTCATCTTGCATCTTAATTTCTAGATTGCATCTTAAAACCTAAATCCAAGCAAAAGCTTGGTTGTATAGAAAGTTTAGGCACCCATTTCCACTATTCAATTTGAGGAACTTGACACTTACCAAACGGTTAAGACAAGTGAGCTTGTAGTTCTCTTGCGGGCAATCCCTTGTAGGAATAGAGGCACTTGGGTCATTAGAACTCCAAGGTAGGTATCATTAATCAGGCTTTAGCCTCCTTCACGTGGACTTCTTTCAGAAACCTTGTGTAAAACCTATTCCAAAACATTTGAGGAGAAGGATTCACCTAGATTAGGCATTAACTAAAATCAACCAAGACTTTGCATTTCACCTAATGTAGTTTTGCATTTCATTTGTCTAACTTTTTTCTGGCAGCATTGTTATTATTGTGACTTGAGCAATCTATTTACAGGTTTTCTTAATTCTCATTAAGCATTATTGAAGGCACTGGTCTATTATATTTACATCTTCTATCTGGCTTGCTTAATTGAATCATATCTTAACATACACTGCCCATATATTCACACTTGCTTTAATTAATAATCAAGTTGCATTAATAGCAATTGCCTTGCCCTTAGATCTCCTAGACTTGTTGCTTCAATAAGTTTTCCTCCATTAATCATCCTCAGATACTACCCCCCCTGACTTAGATAGGAGAGAGTCTAAACGGAGTGAGTAGGGATCTGAGTGACAACCGTTATTCCAACCGTTGCGCCTTAGGTGTACACTTTAGGAAACAACACTTACAGAGAGTCGAAATGGGACTTTGACTCATGTAGATTTCTTTGACTAATGACAAATTTTCTTTTGACTCAGATAACCCTACAAGCATGAGGAACATGCTTTGATTAATCAAAATAATAATAATAAAAGTATTTCTCTTATTTTTGCTTTTACATGAAATACATATTGATACAATGATAATTATGAAGACCGAACCTAGTTACATTTTCAACATCCTGGTCCTAGAGTTGAATATTAGTAGGGTCCTAGGGAATTAATTGTCTCGATTTTCATCATGCTCAAGTTTTCTCCACAAAAGCTAATTGGAGTGGAGGGGGAATTAAAGCTTATAGCTACCACTGGAGTTGTTGTCCTCTGACCCTAACACTCTTTGTCAAAGTTCCGAGGAAGCAGATGTACCTATTTTTTCTTCAAAGGAGCAGATCATCGGCCATCAGCATGATGTGTCATTGTAAACCCATTCTGCAATTTTGTAATGTAAATGAGGGTAGTAAGATCGTGAATGTATGTAACAACCTAGGTAGGCCTATTATTTTGGCGAGAGTTTTATCCTAGGAGGTTTTTTGTTTCACGGATTCATCTATGTTTGTAAACACGGATGGTAGGCAGAGTTTTTCCCTCCAACCTCACCCCAAAGCTAGGGTGGAATTCTTCGTCAAAGTCTTAAGTGAGTCCTAGTGTTTTAGTCGAGCCTTATGTAAAAGTGATTTGGGAATAATTTAAGCTAGTTGGCTAAATTATTTTATTACAAATCACTTGGTCTACTAGATCATATTGTGTTGTGGAATTGGGTGTGTAGTTTGAGCATCTAAGTCGAAGGGGTATTCTCCCTTTGAGGGTTAATTTGTAAAAATATTATGTAAAAAATATTTTAACTCATGGTCCCTCGTACTTAGACACAATGGTTATAATATTAGAAGCTAGAAAAAACATTAAATCCCCTAAGTGTCAATTAATTAATTTTTCTGGCATAAATAGAATTAATCCTAAGCCAAAAAATTGATTAATCAGAGTCAAATTAAATGTCTTAGAGAAATTAAATTCTCCAAGTGGAAAAAATTTGTGGGTATCATAAGAAATAATTTTTGGAGGTCCTCCACCACAAGAATAATGGATATTTCAAGAAAAAACGGACCCTTGGACCTTGGTGGTTAAGTCAAAGTCAATTTTTTCAGGAAATTAGCTCAAAATAATTAATTTTGAGTTAATAAAAAGAGGATTAAAAGAGAAATTCGAAAATTCCTCAAAAATAATTATTTCAACGGCTAAGATTAAAAGATCATCAAGTATTCCCCCAATGGAGGTGATGAACCAGGCGCACAAGGCACCACATGGTCCATGATGGTTAACAGTTGACAACCGAGTAGAGGGTTGGCCTCCTTGCCCTCTCATTTCACCTACCGTACGAGGAAGAGTTATGTCGTTCGAGTGAAATCCTTTTGTGCCTCGACCAGTGTGGGAGGCATAGTTCTAAGGCCAAGGATGGTTGACGGAGATTTCATTTGCATTTCGCTTCGGCTTCAAGCTCTCTGCTGGTTCTTTACACGCCGGCAAAGCAAGCGTCCTCAATTTCTATGGGAATGGTGGTGTCCCCAGAAACGTTGCTCCTTCTCAGGCTTTTGGCTCTGCAAATTGGTAACTAACATGTTCCAAGGGAGGTATTTTGTGTTTCTATGTGAATGTGGAGTGTGTTTTCCGGTGAAGCCAACCATTTGAAGCTTTTGGTTTATATGGGAATTGGTGTTTTCAAGTTATTGGTCCTTCGGAGGTCGAACCACCCAAAATCCAAGGGTAACACCCAAAAGAGGTCAAGGGGACAGAAGCACAAACTAAGCCCACTCTTTCTCCCAAATCCCCACATCAATCCATGCCCAGAAGTGTCCATGATAAGTAAACCCAATACTCAATTACCAAATGACAAGACATACCTTTAGTTTCGGGAGGCCCACCTTCAAACATACGATCAATACAGCTGGGTGAGGGACCACATGGTTGGCTCAGGTGGCGGAGAAATGGCACAATGAGCTAGTTGAGGGTTGCAAGGGATTGTTGGCTGATGGCAGAGGTCCATCATGCAGAAAAAAATTCTCCTAGGGATATCACCCACAAAGTAGTGGGTAACAAGGTCTACACCTCCTTTTATAGATTTGGAAGGAACTCCAAGAGGCAACCGAATTTCAATCTTTGAAGGGAGATAAATATTTTAAAAACTCAAGTTGATGGAGCCAAAATCCCATTGGAGAAACCGATTTGGATTATTAGGGCTACTTGAATTTGAAACTAAGGTTAAAACCCCTCATGCTTTAAATTTTAAAATATATGTCCATAGGTAACCCATTATGCTATTTAATTTAATCCTTGGTGGAGAACCACATGCCTTGACTATTTGAATTGACCAAAGAGAAGTTGCCACATCATTTCCCTTTGGGGTTTTTGCCCACAATAGCGGTCCTATATTTTCAAACGATCATATTCCCAAACCGAAAAGGCTTTTAGGGTGCGCCACATACCACCGAAATCAGCTCGACGAGGAGAATCAACTGATGAGGATCTCCAAGGGCAAGTCAGTGCTCTGCTTCTTTAGAAACTTTCAACAAGTGCAGGGTATGTTCGTCGTCCAGGGCCCTAGGGTTTCCAGCCACCCTTCCATTAGAGCTTCCAACTTGATGCAATCCAAACAAATATAAGAGTGTTCATTAACTAACGTTGGCATCAATGACAACAACATTCAACAATAGTAACATTGTGATCAATGTTTATTCTTATCAAAGGTTTGAGCACTTCCACATGCTTCTGGTTTTTTCTACTCAAATTTATTGCTTTATGTAAAAGTAGGAGGCTTTCTCCTTAGCTCACTCTCGCTCCTGAGTTTTGTCCATGGAGATGTTATGAAACCAACCTTTAATCAGTGCTTCAAATCTTATCTCGTTGGCCTCTCCAATGTCTGAGGCACTTTCGACCCCCTTGATCATCATACCGAGGTCTTTTCGGCCCTCCTGGCCATTACCTAAGGCCTTTTGGCCTCCTCTTGTGACAGCTCTAAGGGTTCTTGCCTCCTTCAGGCCTGCTTATGAGGCCCTTCTTGCGGCCTGATTTCCTTGGCCATCTACTAGGGTTTTGGCCTAGTTACAAACCCTCGGCCTTACATTGGAAGCTCCTTGATATATATGAGTTAATTTTTCTTACGGTAGTATTTTTCTTTGCTTTAGATAATTGCATTAACAAACTTTTCACCATTTACGTATTGCGTTCACCCCATATCATCATAACAATAGTAGCAATTATGTAGAAAGAACAATGACATCAACTCTGCAACAAAATAATAAAAGGAACATCAAAAGAAAAGCATGCAAAATAGAGACACCATGATTTGGTCGGAGACCAGGGTAAAACCCCACAAGGGGGAAAACCCTTTCAAATTCTTCTAGTTATTAGATTGTCGTAAAATGTTCAGCAAAGAGAGAGTACAATTTTCCAATTCACCAATCACAAGATTATCCAGCAAAACGAACCAAACAATATCTAAGAGATGAGCCCAATAGACAAATCTACTTTAAATCAAACTTTCCAAGCCCGCAGTCAATGGTCGTATCTACTGTCAACAATCAACAATACCCTAAACCCTAGCCACACTGAGCTAGTAACCATGTGTGTCGTTGAAGCTCTCCCGCTGCAAGGATCACCGTGAGATGCGTGCATATCTGGCCGAGATTTCTTTCATTCAAACCTGCGGCTACAAAAAAAATTAATTCTTCGCATGTGCGAGCTCTGACCCTGCAAATTCAACCCTGTACAAACAATCTTTTTCCGAACCAACTTCAGACCTATGCAAGCCAATCCAAAGGACAGAGAATAAGAATTATTGATAATGATGCTCAAATGAGGTTCACTTGACTTGCATTTATAGGCTTCTAAGGGTGACCAATTTCTCTTTTGGGTCGACCTATACTTTTTTGCACATGTGGGTTTCTATACTAAAAATACATTTTTCCTTAACCAAATTAAATTATTCCAAGGGTTGGGAGGGTTCTTTCTTAATGAGGAAGATTGCCCAAACAAGGGAATTTGTCCCTGAGTTTCCAAATTAACAATATGGGCACAACTGATAAGACCCTCGACTCTCATTTAGGGTTGCAGCCTAGACTCCCAGTCATAGAATAGAACCTTCAATGCTAAGAATAAATCAGACTTTCCATATTACAAACGTTGATGCCAAAAAGTTATTCTTCTAGGTCTTGAGAGCTTTAGACTTAGACATCTTTGTAGCATACCCCATACTGACTCTAGGACTAACCAAGATTAGGAGGAAGTCACTAAGCTGACCCAACCTCCAATGTCCAATGTCCTCTTATGGAAATGGGGTCTTAATTTTTTGATCTTTTTCAACCATCTTAGAACTTAAATTGAATAACATCATTGTGTTTGCCTCGTCGAGGCCTTTCCAACGATATAAATTTTGCTCCAATTCGACTCTCGAATAAAAGATATTACTGATTAATGTCTTAGTCAATCATATTGTGCCACATCGTCAGGCTTGCCACGTGGCACCCATGTGGTTGTCCACATCATAAGCCACATGGTAGCTACCAACTCGCTCATACTTGTTAAACCCCTTTACGAGGTCCAATATACCACGCACATAATATATATAAACATATCCCTCATATAATATGCGGGCATGACCCTTAATAGCCACGTCACCTCAAGACTTAAATCCTCGGTGTTCTACTATGCCCTGCTCCAAAAAACTTGGGGATTCGAGGTACAAGGTAACATCACTGGTCCTAAACATTGGGGTGACATCATCCCTTGTCACATTCTTCACACCATATGCCTCGTTTCTAATCCGACGATGGAGATGAGCGGAATTGTTTCAACGTTTCTAATTTGATAGTGGATCCCCTCCCTCCTATCTGTGATGTCACCAAGGGGGTCTGCATTCATAGTTTCATGACAGTTCCACAGGATTGATCTGATGGCTTAACTCTCGCCCATCAAATCTATTGAAAAATGTGTAACTAGGTTCGGTCTTTATAAGGATGAAATGTACTCTTGTAAATTGTAAATTATAAAATGGAAAGAAAATTATTATTGAAGCATGGGTTTCATGCTCAAATTCTTTATTTTATAGGTCAAGCAATATTTAAGGTGCTTTTAGGTTTGAAGATTCATTGTCATATGTTAAAGACCCTATGGGCACATTGTATTATGTAAAGAGAATTTTATTTTGTCTCTAAAGTGTCTAAATACCTCCAAGATCAAGTTAGCCTAGAGAAATGCCCAGTTGACCTAAATGAAGAGCTGCGTCACCCTTGAAGAAGGCCTATATAAGGAGAGGAGCTCGACCTACTAAGGCACTCATTCACTCTCTCTCATATGCGAAAAAGAGGACAAGAAGAAGCTCGAAGAAGAGGGCAAAGAAGGAAGACAAGGAAGTTGAAGCATTTTTTTTGGGTTTCTCTGTTCTACGCACAAGCAGAAGCTAGGGTTTCTACACTAGGGGTACATTGAGCTCAATCTTGCTGGAGAGAAAGAAAGGAAGGCAAGCGAACGATTTCTAGGGCTTTTCTATGGTCCTACATCTCCAGAAAAGGCAAGCGAAGGGAAGGAGGAAGCTAGACAAGGAGATCGAAGTCTCCTTGTGAAGGTGCAGCAGCTATTGCAGTGCAGAAATTTCAAACTTTCTGGGAGAGGTCGAAGAAGTTGCAGTTGGAGGTCGTGCAGATCTTGATCTTGGAGGGTATTTGTCTAGGTCACTAAGTCATGGTATTCGTCAATTGAAGGATTTATAAGAAGAGAAGAGATTTACTGGTTTTCCCCTCAAGAGGAGGGGTTTTGGCCCTAGCTTGCAGCCTATATACCGTGTCACTATTCTTATTGTTTTTGGTATTTGTTTCATGTACCGCACACTGTAATAATAAGGAACAAAGATAAGAAGTTAAAGTATAACACAAGTAGTTATCAAGTAAAAGAATTGAATTAAGAATTGCCCTACTGAATTCCCAACAAGATCTACAGTATGCGAGGGTCTGACTTTGATTTGGTATGGAGAGGGGGGGGTCCATTATTGGATCCCCATCGTCCAATGGTGACTGCAATCTACCATTGATTTGTGTTAGCACCGATGTGCTGCGACCCCAAGCCACATTGCCATATGACCTCCAGCCCTCGGCTTTATATGCTACGAAGGTTAAGCCCCTTTCTGTCGAGGGCTCTATCGCTCAACCTTGCTTGATCATTGTGAACCATACCTTGAACTTGGTGGTTTTCGAGGGACTCCCCCACAGTGCCTGCTATATATATATAGCCATCGCTATCCCTCCTGAGATTGCAAAACTCGGCCTTACTCGTCTTGCAACCATACATATGTATATAAATATGAATGCCATCCACCCGAGATTGCAACTTAGAAACCATGACCCACTAGTCTCAGTATTTTTCTTACATTCAAGTAATTAATTTATAGAGACTAGCTACCTCTTCGCACACAGGCCATACAGACTAATCCACAAACTCGAGGCAATTACAAAAATGACCATTTCTAAAAGAAAACATTCAATAGTGTTTGTACAGAGGAATTTTGCACTCCCCATTATCAACATGTATTAGTCTGTAACATAGACCACATATACCAACAAGTCAATACAAATAATTGACCCATTTATAGAGATTTCAATCTCTTCATCTTCAGGCAGGCTTAAGTCATTTCAAGATCAGCACATCCACGAGTAATGAACGATTTCATAGGAAAATGAAGCATTTCATAAATGCCTGTACATACAATAGTAGAATTCTTGTTCATATAGGAAACAACACCCCCATCATTAACATCGTGTTGTTTCAACACAATAAACAGATACATAAGAGGAACAAACACAGAACATGGGTATACACTTATCTTATAAGAGATCTAGCAACTGAGAGTGTGACTCTAACTCTCCACCCACAGGTCATACGGACTAATCCACAAACTCAAGGCAATTACAAAAATGACCATTTCTGAAAGAAAACATTCAATAGTGTTTGTACACAGGAATTTTGCACCCCCCATTATCAACATGTATTAGTCTATAACACAGACCAAATATACCAACAAGTCAATACAAATAATTGACCCATTTATAGAGATTTCAATCTCTTCATCTTCAAGCAGGCTTAAGTCATTTCAAGATCAGCACATCCACGAGTAATGAACGATTTCATAGAAAAATGAAGCATTTCATAAAGCCTGTACATACAATAGTAGAATTCTTGTTCATATAGGAAACAACACCCCCATCATTAACATCGTATTGTTTCAACACAATAAACAGATACATAAGAGGAACAAACACAGAACATGGGTATACACTTATCTTATAAGAGATCTAGCAACTAAGAGTGTGACTCTAACTCTCCAACCACAAGTCATACAGACTAATCCACAAACTCAAGGCAATTACAAAAATGACCATTTCTGAAAGAAAACATTCAATAGTGTTTGCACACAGGAATTTTGTACTCCCCATTATCAACATGTATTAGTCTGTGACCCAAACCAAATATACCAACAAGTCAATACAAATAATTGACCCATTTATAGATATTTCAATCTCTTCATCTTCAGGCAGGCTCAAGTCATTTCAAGATCAGCACATCCACGAGTAATGAACGATTTCATAGGAAAATGAAGCATTTCAAAAAGCTTGTACATACCATAGTAGAATTCTTGTTCATATAGGAAACAACACCCCCATCATTAACATTGTATTGTTTCGACACAATAAACAGATACATAAGAGGAACAAACACAGAACATGGGTATACACTTATCTTATAAGAGATCTAGCAACTGAGAGTGTGACTCTAACTCTCCACCTAACCATAAACAAGCTATAGCCACAATTACTTGTAATTGTCACCCCCGAGCCATATTCCAGACCTTCAGGTGGAGTTCTTCTGAGAGAAAAATTCTCCAATATTGCATATGAAATAAGATGCCACAAGGCCACTCAACCTTCATCCACCAGCTACACAGACTTTCGCTCAATCCTTTCAGACATAAATAACATCCACGACAGGATACCATAGTGCACAGTCTCTGCTCACTTTCAAGAGAAGAGGGGCCACATCAAGGGAAGGTTCATCATTTGATAAGCTACTAATGGGTAAAGAGGGCAACTCTCCAGCTGGTTCATCAATGACTCAAGCACCAGAGCTTTAGCCCCAAGGAAACTCTTGGTGGTTCAACAGCCCTCACAAGCACTTGAGTGGATCTTCCCAATCCAGTAGGTTCATCAATCCACAAGCTTTTAGTGGATTCGTTAGCCTTACCAGCAAGCCACTACTCTCTACAATACTTTTTCCCCGGCAAGCCTCTGTGAGGGATCTTCTATTGGTTTCTATCTCTGCATAGCTTGATTTCTTCAAATCTGATCACTTCTCTCTCTGTTTTTCTCAACTCCACTCTTGGAGGAATTTTTTTTCTTACAATGTTCTCGTTGTGCCCTCTCTTTTGTTGCCTGAGCGAATGCACAAGAAGGCAATCAGGGTGCATTCTCTCTTCCAATGGATATGTGCATGAGAGAATGAGAGAGTTTGCTCTCTGTTGTGTATGTGTATGCGTCCCCTTTTTTCCAAACAAACTAACTGTTTATCTTTTTCCCAGCTCCACGCAAATCAACCGCCTAGGACATCGCAGCTCATGTTGCCTTTAATATTTTGTCCTCTTCTTCCTTGTCGTTGGGGATTAAGGGACACCTGGACCTGTCCTCTTCTTGCTTGTTGTTGGGGATTAAGGGACACCTGGACCTGTCCTCTTCCTTTCAGCTAAATTTATTACTCAGTCAACCCCATTAAAACCACTCAACCAACCAAGTTTATTATTTAAAACAACCCATTCCTCAAGCAATCTGAAATCTGTGTCCCTTATCTCAGCCTTTAATTAATTAAAATTTATTTACAATGGAAAAATATTAACCAAAGGATATCACAATCTTTTGTAACATAACCTCTATTGACCCTAAGAAAAACCAAGGTTAGATGGAGGGAGTCACTAAGCTAACCCAACCTCCTTCTAAACCTGGTTACTCCTAGGGTCAGTAGGGGATATGTTACAATGTTGCACCAAAAAATTCACCACA
Organism: Pinus albicaulis; assembly: GCA_034641835.2. NCBI lineage: Eukaryota > Viridiplantae > Streptophyta > Pinopsida > Pinales > Pinaceae > Pinus > Pinus albicaulis. Next base: position 146,440,398 of record CM076582.1, read on the forward strand.
TAAATGCTTTAGACAAAGGCCGAACTTCAGCGTCAAACAAGGGCCTAAATTAGGCCTCAGAAGGATCAACTCTCTTTAATGGTTGCTCCTTCACCAAGGCTCTGATACCATGTTGATTATCTTAAGAGAATTTTGATCTTCTAATCTGATAATTACTTTCCAATGATTTCTTAACCAAGTTCACTTATATCATATATATCATTAAGCAATTATACATAGAAAATCTCAACAGTAATGCAATAATGAAAGTAGGATCATAAAGTGATAGCCAAGCACACAAAGAGACACAAATTTTCACCTAGGAAACCCAAACTTGGGAGAAAACCCAAAAATATTTTCTAGGATAAATTCTTCAATTGAGCAAAGTTACAATCTGATATTCACAAGTCAAATTAGGTCAAACGAACCACAAAAATACCACAGGTCAAACCTAGACAGCACAGGAACTTAGTCAAACTGCCCATAACAAAGCTCAATCAACTACCTTAGAAATGCAGTCAATCTATGCAATACAAACTTGGTCAAAAACTCAGAAAACTCAGTCAAACTGACCTCAGAAATGCTTAGCCAAAGCCTCAAAACACTCAGTCAAATAGTGGTAAATGTTGATCAAACTTCTTTGATCTTCTTCTCTCTCTCCTTCGCACGTGTGAACAGAAAACAGATGATTTGTGTGATCAGAATTGATTTTCCAATGAGGAGGCCGAATGTGTATATATAGTGGTCAAATCAAGTGGGTTTTGACGGAGGGTCACACACATTCAATCAGTCAGGCTGACAAGTCTCTTTAAAGCCTACGTGAGCTCAAAAGTTAATAATTATAATTTCTCTAAAACGCCGATTTGAATATAGACTGTAGCTACCAAAAATCAACAAGCATTAGTGTTCAATATTAGGCCAGCCAGAGGACTTTGAAATTTTAGGGACCATATGCGTTTTGGTATGGTCAAGTGTTGACATTTTACATCATTTGATGGTTTAATGGACTTGTCTTCGGTTTAGTTTAGTTTAGATTGTTGGAACTAAAAATCGTTAAGTCTGCTAAGTTTTGGATGGGATGTGAAATCCTATTTTCTTCATAAAAAGTCCAATGTGGTGGGAAACCCTCTCGAACATCTTCAGACAATAAATGATAATATAAATAATTTAAATAAAGGGGTGGGAAGGAAAATATAAAGGAAATGGAAACTTTTACTTTGTTGGTTTGAATCTCAAGCAATGTTCTATTCAGAGTTGGCAAGAATACACACTTGTCCTTTGCCTAATTTTAGCATAGATGTTGTTAGCACTGCAATTTTTCAAAGATTTTCAAAGTCTGGTCATCATTCTCCAAGGAATCAATCTGTCTTTTCAATTCGGTTGTAAGATGAAAGTGTCGTTGTCAAAGTGTAGTGGTGAGAAAATTTCATTTCTACCTTCATTCATTTCATTTTCCCTCTTTTACCTTTCATTTTTTCAAAAAACGCAAAGTCCAGCGTTTCATTTCTTCCAAACCCCTTTTTAACTATTAAAATTCAATTTTTATAGTTAAAAAGCAGCTCCGCACACCCACTAACATCCATATCATATTATACCCTTTTTACCTTACCTTCTATCGCATATTCAAACCTTATACATGTAACCATTGCAGAAATCCTACAAACTTTCTGAAATGCGATATTGTTCGGACCCATCATTTCTTTTTGATACGTTTCATAACATTCAAAATGTTTTAGAAAAATCCTTTATATTATGATTTGGACGAATTTTACCATATTCATTGACTTAACGAAGTTTTCACTTATCCGCTTTTAAAAAGTCGTTTAATGGGTCCCACCTACCTTTCCGCATCGCATTTTCGCAAAGTTCACTTACCGCATTCACTTTCGCTTCCTCATTTCCCCGATTGCGATATTGAGTGGGACCCTTTCCTGCCATGTCATCGTCGATAATCGCATATCGCAATTTTCCATTGCCAAACAGTCTGTTACCACCCCATCTCCCCGATCTATGATATTGCGATATTGCTTTGAATTCCCAAAATGTGATAATCCTTTTAACTTCCCGATGCAATATCAATGGGACCCCTTTAATATATATATATCATATATTATGTATACCACAATGAACTTTTCACTTTCCCGCTTTACTTTTATCCTTGCCTTTTCGCATCGGCATATCGCAACAATCCTTGCCACATTCATTTGCAACTCCACAAATCTTCTGATGTGATACTAAAGGGACCCACCTTTCCCTTTAACGTCACCCTTTCCCCATCGCACATCGCAAGCTCTGGAGGATAGGCACTCGGAATCATGTTATAAATGCCGAAGTGCGATGCGCGATATTGGTGGGATCCAATCGCATATCACAATTCGCAAGCTCAGGAGGATAGGCGCTCAGGATTCCGTTATAAACTCCAAAATGCGATTGCGATTTCCACCGGTCGTTACACCTCGTGAACTTCCCCACCCTTTGATCCACGGTTCTCATGCATTTTCGGCCCCCCTTCTCCATTATGCTTTTAACACTGCAGGGGGGGGGGGGGGGGGGTGAGAGGGATCCGAAAAGTTGTTTTCTCCGTCGCTCCTCCTACTACATGTCCTCCTCTCTGTGTTTCGCACCCCCCTCAGTCCACACCTCCTTGCCACGTCATCACCCCCATCGCAAATCGCATTCCCTCCCGCTTGTGTCTTATGCTTAAACGTTTCTAACCCCTATATGCGATTGCGATATATGTATAAAAGGTTTTCTCCTCCCAGTCATCATTTATTTAATAATCTCTCTCGCTAATAAAATGAAACCCCACTATCTCTTTCAATCTGCCTCCGTAACCTGTTTAACCTCCATATTTCCCGCTCCTCTTTTATTTCTCCCACTAACCCACAATTCAACTTAACTCCTTCTCATATCTTTCCTATGCCCAGTCCTTTTGTTTGGAACCTATCTATATGGGTTTTTCCATGTCGAGAATTGGTAGGGCTTGTGATTAATACAAAAATTCTCTTCCTGATAATTACTTGTGAACTTGCTTACGTCTTCTTAGTTAATCCTTCATCAAGTCAATTATCAAAGTACTTATACAAATGTAGAGATAGAATTGATTTTACTTGTAACTGAATATCTTGCAATGTAATTAGGAAGCTAAATCTCTGATTTACCTTCCTTACCATTTATATCCTTTATATCACTTACTTGACTATGACACATTCTTACAATATATACCCTATAGCTCAAAGATATCTGCGCTTGTACCCTCCTGTACCTATCGACAAATCTGTTCTCTGGTGCACCCAACCGCAGTCTGTTCTTCCTGTTCTTTCCGCAATATACTGCCCTTCGATCTGCACTAAACCCTGTGCTTAGATACGCAATTTTAGAAGCTACAAAACCTCAGTAAGATCCGCAATTTCTATTCCTTCTCCAACGTTGTCTGTCTCTTCCTTTTATCGTGTTGTTTACTTGTAAATGTCTACACTATCTCCTTGCATATATTCGCACTATCACGTTGTAGGTCCTCGCTTATCCCAACGCAATATGATAGCAAGACATGTTGTGGTGTCCGCATTGTATAAATAGATATATCCACCGTCTCTGATGTGGTAACCTAAGTTATTCGTATGTGTATTCTTTGCCTTTTACTGTGTTAGCCGTAAGTCTGCACCTATAAAAGAATCCGCATTGTATTGTGTGCTATCTGCATTTTATTGAGTGTGTTGCCTGCGTCTTTCTTGTGTGCTACTTGCGTCTTATATCATGTGTGTTGTCTGTGTCTTTCTTGTGTGCTATCTGCGTCTTATATCATGTATGTTGTCTGCATCTTTCTTATGTGTTGCCTGCGTCTTTCTTGTGTGCCATCAAATGATCTGCAAACTTGACACATATATAGTGGACAGTTCACACCCTTTTAGGCCGACCATCCAATGTTGTTTTCATGAGAGCCGACCATGACTTGTAGTTAAGCAGTGTTACTCCAGCAAAATGTCTTTACTTGATTATAGCATTATATGAGGGTTGTCGAAGTCAAACTGAATCCTTTATGAATATGACACCAGATTGTATTTATTCCTAGAAGACATCTTCTATACATAAATACATAATTACATAGTCAACATGAAGACCGACCTAGTTACACTTTTCAACATTCCACTCCAACACTATTTCCATGTTTAATTTGAGACCCTATCGCAACAAACAAGAAACCAAATGAAAGGAACAATGGCAGAGTTTCTCTGAAACAGATTTCTACCATAACTCTCAGCACCAGCACATTTCCACAAGGCATCATGCAACATTCAAAGAATAGTCACATGTCACTTTCACTGTTGTTTACACTTTTCATGGAGTTGGTTGCACCAGAACAAAAGAGGAGTCTTGCCATAGACTGCCACATCATACAACCACTTTGAATTGTTAGCCTTGATGTTGTTTATTTTGATTATGTCATAGCACTTTGTAATAAAGTTTCATGATAAGCCTCATCTCTTGCACAAGATCGTAATAACTTTTGGGAACAGGTTTACTCCTTTTGTGGAGATGACAGTTTTATATTTTTGTATATATGTGACAAACTGCTATGTAAAAAAGGTTCGTGGTTTTAGAACCTTAGCTCATATGATCAGTACTCTTTTCAGTGAATAAAATTGAAAGAAACTTTTGAGGACTTATTATCAATTTGGTGTGTGCATTGTTAATTTTCACTTGCGTTTCCATATCTTATTATCTTTAGTGGCAGTTTGCAATCCCTCATGTTGTTATGTGTTTTTATCAGTCTCTTGTGTTCATGTGTTTTATCAATTTTTGTTAGTCTCACACAGTGAGCTTTCTTGATGAAATATACATGATGACAATGTAAAGAGCATCACTTATAATAGTTATCTTCCATAATATTTCAGTGAGAATATTGTAAGTCTAGAAATAACTTTCTCTTGTTGAAATATTGACAAATTGCTACTTGTGTTACTTTCTACCAAAAGCAGTGGATTTCTGCCTTGCAGACCCACTGTTTCTTCTTCCATTTCACATTCTCTTCCCCTAATAGGCTACAAACTCACCCTTTTGCTACCACATCAGACCCAATACCCTCATTAGTAGAATAGTGAATTTCACTGAAATCTCTTTTCAATGAATGGGAGTTTAAACCACCTACCAATCTCATAAACCAAATCATTAAATTACCTTAGAGTTTAGGATGTGTCTGGTCAGGTGCTTGAAGCAGTCCAAGTGTTGATTCTAGCGCTAACATCTTTTGGTGCGTCTGCCGAGAGACGAAGATCTTGAACGCAGCGTTCTCCCTAGTTTTTTGTTATACAGAGATCAGATCTAGTTTTTCATGGTGAACAGACTAGACACTAAAGAAGACTGCAGACTTTTCACTTGGCGACTCCATTTGTAGAAGAATATAATGGTGACTCCGCTGGAGAACAAACTCAGTTGACAAAAATGAGAAGGTACAAGAAAACCAGGTATCAAGCCATAAGTTTCTTCCAGGAACTTATATTAAATTTCATAAGATCTTTCTTATATTTTCCCTCACATGTGAAAAGGATTATCTCATGCTTTATATACTCAGATGACTATAAGTCGTCTTTTGTTTATCCCTCATTGAAAGAAGATCCTTTATTTTCTAGTATCATTGATCTTGATCCTTTTCCTCGAATTGAACCCTATGAGAAAAATGATGTACATATACCATTTTTTTCCTGAAAATGATCAACCATCTCAACTTGTTGATAATAAACTTGAATTACCTCTTGAAATCCTTGTTGTACCTTTTGATCAACCTGTTGAACCTTGTATCGAACTCACAAAAGTTTAGTCCAAGATTAGAAAGCATTATAAGCCTTTGAAATTGCCATTAACCCTTCATGAATATCCTCCCAATTTTCTAGATTACCTTCCTAAGTTTAATGGAGAAGACCATGTAGCAGCAGAAAAACACATTGAAGCTTTTGAAAGATTTACAGATCTTCTTCAAATCATTCATGATGATGTGGTTTTGAGGACATTTTGTCAGTCGTTACAAATGGATGCTAGATTATGGTTCAAAAATTTGGAGGCTGATTCAATAGGTTCATGGATGGATTTTCATGATGTTTTTCTAAGGTATTGGGGTGAAAACAAATTGTACGAGCAGAATCCCTCTGAATTTTATGTGATGAAGAAAAGGGAGGATGAATCTCTTAGCATATTCAATAGGAGATTTCATAGCTTTTATCACAGTATACCCAAGGATATCAAGCCTCCAGAAGTTACTGCCATGTTAGCCTATACCAATGCATTTGATTATAAGTTTTCTTTATGGCTTACAGCAACCAAAGCACCTACTCTAGCAGCCATGCAAGAGGCAGCCTTTGAAATTGAATCTAATATTATGATAGTACGAAGGTTGAAATCAGAGGAACAAGATGAAATAGTGCAAGCAAAAAGCATTCAGAAATCATTCAAGCAGGATGAACAGGAAGGTGATGGTGATTATTCACATAAGGACAGTGGAGATGAAGGTACATATGATTTTGTTTCAAAAATTTCTTATGATTCATGTTCTGATCATACTTCAATTGTTGATTCAGAAATTGTAAATAATCAACCTATTTGTGCTACTTATGGAAGTGATTCAAAACAAAATTCAAATTTTCAAGATCATTATGAGGAGAATATTTTTAAAGTTCATTATGATGGTTTTCAATATATGATTCTGGGATTGGAGCAACCTTCCTTCTTTACACAATCAGCATCTTCTTGAAGCAGCATAAGATATGATGACTTGCAGCAGATTTCTACACTGCCTATAGAGTTTTCTAGCAATGAGTATATATTAGATAGCTATGATGACAAGCTTTCACTTGATGGTGAGGAATGCTTAGTTTTTGAACAGTTTGATGATATTCCTCTAGCTATTTCAAACAGCAATCTTACTGAAAATTCTTTGCAAGAAAAGCTTTATGAACAACAAGGTCATATTACTCTTATGTCTTTAAAGAAATCTGATATTGGGAAGGACTTCTATGAAAAGATCACTGATATTCAAGATAGCAGGGGGGTCATTCTCGATTACATAACCATGATAAAAAAGGAAGATTTACCAAAGCAACTTTGTCCCTTGGAGCAGAAAAAGGTTGTTCTAGGTTTTGAAGATCTGATGGCAACATTTTTTGAGGCACATTTTTCCAAAGCCTCGAACATTTCAAGCTTCATTAAAACATCGGCCTGTTTTGGTGAACATGGTTTTTCACAAAGTTTTTTATGGCAGCTGTTGGTTTCTTCCTGTGATTTATTAAGCAATTGCAAAGGAGTGGTTCTTTCTATCATAAAAATACTTGTATGGCTAAATTGGAAATTTGTGTACACATGAGAAATGGAAATCAGTGGATTAGAAGTAGGGAAGTCGATGAATAAGCTCGCCACTCGAGCATTTTCTTTTCAGTTTTAGTTTTCAGTCTGAATTCAATTTCAATTTGAAGAAATAAGTTGCAGAAGATCAAAATGATGCTTTTGACTCCATTACCCAATGGTTAGGCATGCTGGTCTTTTTGAGTTAATGAGAAAGATCGCTAGTTGAAGAGATAAGAGTTGGATTCAAGGCACTAGTCTACGGTTCTTGATAGCTCGCAGGGGGCATATCATCCCCAATTAAAGCCACTATTAGCATTGCAATTTTTCAAAGATTTTCAAAGTCTGGTCATCATTCTCCAAGGAATCAATCTGCCTTTTTAGTTTGGTTGTAAGATGAAAGTGTCGTTGTTAAAGTGTAGTGGTGAGAAAATTTCATTTCTACCTTCATTCATTTCATTTTCTCTCTTTTACCTTTCATTTTTCCAAAAAACCCAAAGTATAGCATTTCATTTCTTTCAAAACCCCTTTTTAACTATTAAATTCAATTTTTATAGTGAAAAAGCAGCTCCGCACACCCACTAACAGCCATATCATATTATACCCCTTTTACCTTACCTTTTATCGCATATTCAAACCTTATACATGTAACCATTGTCGAATCCTACAAACTTTCTGATATGCGATATTGTTGGGACCCATCATTTCTTTTTGAGACGTTTCATAACATTCGAAATGTTTTAGAAAAATCCTTTATATTATGATTCGGACGAATTTTACCATATTCATTGACTTAACGAAGTTTTCACTTATCCACTTTTAAAAAGTCGTTTAATGGGACCCACCTACCTTTTCGCATCGCATTTTCGCAAAGTTCACTTACCGCATTCACTTCTACTTCCTCATTTCCCTGATTCCGATATTGAGTGGGACCCTTTCTTGCCATGTCATCGTCGCTAATCACATATCGCAATTTTCCATTGCCAAACTGTCTGTTACCACCCCATCTCCCCAATCTTTGATATTGCGATATTTCTTTGACTTCCCAAAATGTGATAATCCTTTTAACTTCCCGATGCGATATCAGTGGGACCCCTTTAATATATATATATCGCAATGAACTTTTCGCTTTCACGCTTTACCTTTATCCTTGCCTTTTCGCATCGACATATCGCAACAATCCTTGCCACATTCATTTGCCACTCCACAGATCTTCCGATGCGATAATAAAGGGACCCACCTTTCCCTTTAACGTCACACTTTCCCCATTGCACATCACAAGCTCTAGAGGATAGGCACTCGGGATCATGTTATAAACGTTGAAGTGCAATGTGCGAGATTGGTGGGACCTAATTGCAATTCGCAAGCTCAGGAGGATAGGTGCTTAGGAATCCGTTATAAACTCCGAAATGCGATTGCGATTTCCATTGATCGTTACACCTCGTTATCTTCCCTGCCCTTTGATCCACAGTTCTCATGCCTTTTCGGCCCCCCTTCTCCATTCTACTTTTAACATTGCGCGAGCGGTTCGAAAAGTTGTTTTCTCCGTCACTCCTCTTGCTACGTGTCTTCCTCTCCGCATTTCGCACCCCCCTCCGTCCAAACCTCCTTGCCACGTCATCACCCCCATCACAAATCGCATTCTCTTCTGCTTGTGTCTTATGCTTAAATGTTTCCGACCTCGATCTGCGATTGCAATATATGTATAAAAGGTTTTCTCCTCCCAGTCATCATTTATTTAATAATCTCTCTCGCTAATAAAATGAAACCCCGCTATCTCTTTCAATTAGCCTCCATAGCCTGTTTAACCTCCATATTTCCCGCTCCTCTTTTATTTCTCCCGCTGACCCACAATTCAATGTGTCTCCTTCTCATATCTTTCACATGCCCGGTCCTTTTGTTTGGAACCTATCTATATGGGTTTTTCCACTCCAACATTATTTCCATGTTTAATTCGAGACCCTATCACGACAAACAAGAAACCAAAGGAAAGGAACAGCGGCAGAGTTTCTCTAAAACAAATTTCTACCATTACTCTTAGCACCAACACGTTTCCACAAGGCATCATGCAACATTCAAAGAACAGTCACATGTCACTTTCACTGTCGTTTACACTTTTTGTGGAGTTGGTTGCACCAGAACAGAAGAGGAGTCTTCCCATAGACTGCCACATCATACAACCACTTCGAATTGTTAGCCTTGATGTTGTTTATTTTGATTATGTCATAGCACTTTGTATCAAAATTTTAGGATAAGCCTCATCTCTTGCACGAGATCGTAATAACTTTTGGGAACAGGTTTACTCCTTTTGTGGAGATGACAGTTTTATATTTTTGTATATATGTGACAAACTGCTATGTAAAAAAGGTTGGTGGTTTTAGAATCTTGGATCATATGATCAGTACTCTTTTCAGTGAATAAAATTGAGAGAAACTTCTGAGGATTTATTATCAATCTGGTGTGTGTATTGTTAATTTTCACTTGTGTTTCCATATCTTATTATCTTCAGTGGCAATTTGCAATCCCTCATGCTGTTATGTGTTTTTATCAGTCCCTTGACATGTTCATGTGTTTTATCAATTTTTGTTAGTCTCACACAGTGAGCTTTCTTGATGAAATATACATGATGACAATGTAAAGAGCATCACTTATAACAATTATCTTCCATGATATTTCAATGAGAATATTGTAAGTCTAGAAATAGCTTTCTCTTGTTGAAATATTGACAAATTGCTACTTGTGTTATTTTCTACCAAAAGAAGTGGATTTTTGCCTTGCAGACCCACTGTTTCTTCTTCCATTTCACATTCTCTTCCCCTCATAGGCTACAAACTCACTCTCTTGCTACCACATCAAACCCAATACCCTCAATAGTAGAACAGTGGATTTGACTGAAATCTCTTTTCAATGAATCGGAGTTTAAACCACCTACCAATCTCATAAACCAAATCATTAAATTACCTTAGAGTTTAGGATGTGTCTGGTCAGGTGCTTGAAGCAGTCCAAGTGCTGATTCCAGTGCTAATAGATGCAAGTAACTAATTTTGGAGAAATCAACTTGGAGATTATATTCTTCACTTGGGCTATTTCTAAAAGAAACAAAAGTTGTTATTCTAGAAGAATTATGCCATAGATGAAAGGATTTTATGAGCAAATGTGGGGCTCATAAAAAAGGCAGTTACTATCTTTGGGTAAGGTTGTTGAAGGATGTAACTAGTGTCAGTCTTCATAATTTGTATTTAAAGAAAAGAAAGAAAAAAAATATTATTATAAAAGAAATTGACTTATTAAAGCATGGGTTTCATGTTTGGGTCAATGTTTTCAGGGAAAAGTCTCCATTATAAGCTTCTAGGGTTTATGTCAAGAGTCCTTGTCCTTGTCATTATGTAATAGACACTTCTTGGGCTTCTTGAGTCAAGAAAGGAATTTTTTTGCATAAAATAACTCATTTAGACCTCATCCACCAAGTCAGCCTCAAAGAAATACAAGCCAGCCTCATCAAGTGAATTCGACATCACACAACCACTATAAAAGGTCAGCGACTCGACTCATATGGAACACATTCACAACAAATTCGATCTGCAATTGTTGGAGGCAGAAAAATGGTGCAAAATTCAAGGAAGAGGAAGGAAACCCTAGCAAAGGAGAAGGAAGTCTTTATCAAGCATAAGAAGTTGAAATTCTTCTCTCCTTGTCTCACACATGCAAAGTTTTTGGGTTGTTGGAAGGGCTGAAATTGCAGTATTATAGCTGGGCCGAAATTTTATAGTTGGGGGTCAAAATTCTGGATTGTTGGTTGGGCTGAAGTTGTTGGACAAGAAGAGACTACAGGAGTTTGTTGAATCATCATGGAAAACTCACTTGGTGGAGGAGGAAGGTCTTTTGAGTCTAAGGTCTTGGTCTATCTCAATTTGATTTACTAGTGGAAGGGTTTGACTGTTTCTCCTATAGAGGGGTTTTAGCGCTGGCTGAGTGCCTACATCTGGTGTCGTTGATATTCATGTTTTGATTTGAAGACTGCTTGATAAAACAAAGATAAAAGAAGAACATAAAGAGAAGATAATAAGACTACAAGAATATCACAAGTAATTATCAATATAAGAGAATCTTTTTGTCTTTCTGATTTTCTATAAAAGGTTACCTTTTGGAGGAAGTTCTTAGTCAAACAATTGCTATTTTATGACAGGAGGACCACTATGCTTGAAGAATTCTATATTTATTTATCCTCTATTCTTATCTATTCTCTCGTTCTATATATTGTACAAGTTATGAAGGGAAAAAGGCTCTAGTTTTTTAAGAGATTTGAACACCAGAGCTTGCTCAGTATTTCCCTACAACCTTCTTTCCTTATTCTTTTCTTGAGAGAATTACATTGAGAGCTAACATATAGTACCTGTAATAGTTGAGACTTCCTTCTCAGATTATGATTGTACCTATCCCATCCAGTTCAGGACAATTATACATGAATAATTTGTTCTTGTCCAGACCAGTCAAGAACTCCGTTCTTCCTACAAACCTTGGTAATACTGACAATCAAGCCATTTTTTGGCAACTATCTCTTGCTCTTTGTGTGTAGGAAGTTTTATAACTTAATACACTTTTACTTTTAATTCCATTTTTGATAGAACTTACCTACTAGGAATTAGATCTTTCTTTCACCTTGCTGACTTTCTTCCACCCATTTTTCCGACTCCATCAAGCACTAAGTTTTATTTGTTTTAGTCATTAAATTATTCACATAAAATCAAAACCAGTAACTACAATGAAATTTGTGCATCTTAGGCATTTTAGACATATAGCTTCAGCATCTTAAGTTTGATTATTTCAATTTTCTGTATTACAGCAAAGATTTAATCGATGTAATTCCATTTTTGCCGCAGAAATTTCCATTCACTGGAAAAGCATGAAAACATCCAAAAACAACATTAAAAAATACTAAAAGACAGCATAAACAGCCCCATAGCAGTCATATTAGCATGCTGTAATTGCTGTTTTTGGCTTTGTACCTTATGTTATTAGTGGAAAACATATACTTGCATTGGGATTCATGTCCATAGTTTAGACTATTTTTCTGCATTGTCTTCTGTGCATATTCTCTGCATTTGGGACACATTTAAGCTTCTTGTTGTTTACATCTGCTTGCAGATTTATTCAGGACAGCATCATTAATATTGAATTTGGGTATTCCTGATCATCTTCTTTTATGAATCTTGACACCTTGATCATTTAGGGATACTATGAATATTGACTCCTTGATCAATTAGGGATAACCCCTGAAATAACCAAGCACCAACTTCAAAGTAACCAGGTTGACAGTGCTAATTTTCTAGTGTTTCTAGACTCCTTCCAGCTTTTGCAGGGTGGGAATTTCTGGGTGATAGCAGAGCCTTCTTGAAGTACATGACCAAAGTATCATATAGGAACACCATCCATCTTACTACTAATGGCATCATGTCCATATCTTTTGAGGGAAGATGAACCTTGAGATTTACTTCTTGTGTCAAGAGTTGTCAGGTCTGGAAATAAAGTCGTATCTAATCTAAGTTCAATTTGAGTCCAAGTCATGTTCCCAAGTTGTAAATTTTTCAGGTTCCTTTCATCCCAGCAATATCACCATCTCAGATTTTCAAGATGGTGTCCCCCTACCAGTACACAAGCTTGCACAAACAAAACCTGGCAACTTAATTGCTAACAAAATTATTTTGGTTTCCCTTCCTGCCCTTGCGAAGTTCAATGGATAAATTGCAAATCACTAAATAAATGAAAGCACAAAAAGCATATGAATCATATCTTACATTTGCCCTAGCAGTAAAAAATAAATCAAAAATCTTCTGCGATCCACTTCTCTCTCCAGATTCTGCAAACTCAGCACCTGAAGCAAAGATAAATGGGAGCCCACTTTCTCTAGCTATTGCACGAGCAAGAAGAGTCTTCCCTGTACCAGGTGGCCCACTTATCAAGATACCCTGCCATATCAACAAAACAAAAATATGTCATTAAATATGACTAGTTCAGCTTCATTTTGTTAAACATCTGTTAACATGGATCAGGGACATTTAAGGGTCTATGCTAAAAAGACATTACCAAGAGCGCCAATTTCAGCAAAGGATAATTGCTAAAATGGAATCGGAGCATTTAGGTGCACATACATGTAGTAACAGAAAAATTAGCATCCTATCATAAACTAATACAGCAACAATCAACCAATGTAGAAAAAGTCGAAATCGGGATGAAATCAGCAAGGGTCAAAAAGTTGAAAAACTCGATAAAGTCTGGAGTTTTTTTTAAAAGTCGGGAGTTTTTTTTAAAAGTCGGCAAAATTTTTAAAAAAATATAAAATTATTCAATTTTTTTTAATTTTTTTAGCATCTAAAGTATCCACAACATCAAATAAATGCATTTCCACATAAACATGTAAAGAAAGCTAATATATAATATGTATATGAAGTCTAGTGCTACATCACATATCAAAATAGTGAATCAAGTCCTGAATCTTGAGTCCTATCTCAGTGTCAACTCTCAAGGGTCAAAATATCAACAAAAAATATAATAAATGTATATCATGAGTCATCTCCATGTCATAAAGTTATCAGTCACTGAGATCCCATGCCACTTTTATGGGAATAGGGAAGGGCTTTGCCTTTTCCTCTAGAGGAAGAAGGCCCTGGCCCTGGGGATACAAATGGACCTTGTCATCCTCTAGAAGCAAATAAAAGAGGTGGCCTCTGTCCTCTATCGTTGTTGCCGCCCATCCTAGATGGTGTCACCTCCTCCTCTTCCTCTGCCTCCTGACCCTGCTCCTCCTCCTCTACCTTTGGCTCCTCCTCCCTTGCAACTACTACCTCCTCTGGCGCTAGTGTCTCTGGATCCACATCTAACCAATCAGAGATCGATTCCATGGTCGGCCTCTCAGTCTCAACCCTCCATGTAGCAGTGGTATCAATATTGTCCAATGAGATGGCATCCATATCAGGAGTTTTCTGAATTTGTCTCATCCACAATTGAATATTGCAGTAGACGTACACCATGTCATTGAGGTGTTGGGATTCCAATCTGTAAAAGGGTCATAGATTATAAATTAGTACTTAGAAAACTTAAATAGTAAAAATAATCAAATGAATTCAAAAATTTAATTTGAATTTTTTTTAGTTGTTGCACTTTTTGCTATGTATTTTGTCAAATACACTCCAATTGCGCTCACACCCAAAGGAATTGCATGTTTGGTTGAGCACTCAAATGGAAAGCTTTTGGAGATGGGGTACTCTACCACCATAGCTTCTCCACCAAGAATCTACAAGTTAAAATAAAAATGAGAAGCAAAAATTATGAAGTGACAATGAATTATGAAATTTGAAAGTTGAAAGTTGAAACAAATTGAAGCTTACCTGGCATTTTGGTCGTCCTATTCTTAATAGCCATGGTAAAACCAAATGTACCACCTGACATCCTATATATTTCCATTTCTTTAGAAATATCTTCACGTTCTTTCTCAGATGCCACCATCCTGTCAACACATGTGAAGAATCCATCCATCACCTCGGCATCAAATCTCAAACCACAGGAGTAAGAAAATGTGGGGTTGAGGTAGATACTTGCAGCATGAATGGGGTGATGGAGGGTATTGTTCCATCTGTCATCAATCACTCTCCATATGACCTACTGTTTCTTTAACCCCTTGTCTCCTCTATCTTCATAGTAAGCATGAATGGCTTCTTTGGCCCTATCCATGGCCTCCTAAAAGTAGCCCATTGCAAGCTTCTCTTCATCAACTAACCGAAAAACCCTTACCAAAGGTTTTGAAATGGCACACACCTCTTCTACTCCTACCCAAAAGTTCTAATCATATGAAACTAGTTTGCATATGTCCTTTCCCTCTGGTTTGCGGTTAATAGATAAATCACGCCATTCCTGTGAAAGAAACATGCTCTTCACATCCCACATAAAATTCAACAAAGAACTCGTAATATTCCCAATTAGCCTTGCTAATTGGAATATTTCATTTTTGCTTTATTTTGCCGCTTTAGCTAGACATAATAAATAAAGTGAGAAATAAGAGGGGTCACCTCACTTTAGTCACCTCACTTTATAATAAAGTGTTCTTTTCCTAGTAGATTGACGTTGTAACTTAAGAGAGGGGGGCCTTGGGGGTCCACATGAGTATGATGGGGGAGGCATCGAGTCGACCCAAAGTAAACTCGCGAGTCAAAGGAGAGTTAAGTTTTGGAGGGAGTTTGGCATTATAAAAGGAGAGGTTCTCACCTCATTTGGATCATGCATATTTTGATATTGATATTGAGAGCTAGACTTTTGTCCGCTTCAAGACGCCTGGGTTGTTTAGTCGGCTGCAAACGACTCATTTAGTGCACGAGTGTCTCCGGTCGGAGATCTCACCCTTAGCCTCGGGGGACTTCGAGTGCTCGCCACGGTAAGGTTATTTACGGTTTCACCCTTAGCTTCGGGGGGACTTCGAGTGCCCGCCCTAGTAAGGTTTTGTTCCGAGTTCACCTTTCGCTATGTAGCGTAGCAGCGACGAGTTTCGGTGCGATTTTGGAGGAGGAGCCCTCTTGTGGTCTGCGAGTTCGAGAGGAGGAAGGACGCCTGTTTCGAGCGAGAAAACGGCCGATTAGCCTTGGAAGTGAGGACGCGCGTCCGATTCGAAGAGGAGGACGCAGATCCGAGGGTTGCTGATGATAGATCCGACCCTTGGTGATGATAGATCGGCGAGATAATTGCGGATCTAGTTTGGTATGGTGCGGATCCGGAAGTATAGCATTAGATCCCAGCCTTGGGAGATTGCGTGATCCGAGGAGATATTGGCGGGATCCAGCCCTAGATCCGAAGAGATAACATCGAGATCCGACCTTTGAGGTTGCGGATCCGAGGAGATATTGGCGGATCTAGCATAGATCCGAGGAGATAGCGATAGATCCGATAGAGGAGGACGCAGATCCGGAGGGATAGGGACGCGAGATCTGGATTGGAGGCTTCGGATCCGGCAGATCCGAGCATATAGGACGTCGATTCATCTAGGGAGGACGCCGATCCGATGAGCGGGAGCATGTGTGTGGGTTTTGGCGGGCGTTTTTCGGTGTTTCGACCACTGAGGAGTTTGGTTATCTTATCCGGAGGATTTGCAGGGAGGATTCGACCCCTTTTTCTCAAAGCATATTTCTTGAGCTTCAGTGCCTTTCCCTGGAGGCCCGACGTTTTTGTAGGAGGAGGGTTTCGGGGGGCGATTTTCGGAGGTGGTCCGTTTGGTAAATGGTTTTCGGGTTTTGTCCGAGCAGGTGAGTATAGGTGATCCGTAGATTTTTAGCTCATTCAAGCAGGGGATCGACCCCCTAGCTTCGGTTTCTTCCAGCACTGGGATGCGGTTTACGTGCGACCATTTCCTATTTTTTCCGAGAGGATTACGTACTTGCCTTGAGCAAGGATAGGTGCACTCACTCGATTTTCTTGTACTCCTCTCTATGTACTTTCGTATTAATAAAATGGCTCGGTTTTTCGGCATTCTATGTGTATTGGTTCCATGATCCGGTTCGACATTGTATTTTCTATATCTCGTCTAGCATATTTCCGTTTATTATCGGTTATTTCCCTTTGGGGATATTACGGTGGTATCGAGCATAATTACAGCTCAACTCGTGGTCTATGACATCGAAAAGAAATCATACGAGCAATAGCGGTTGCAATTCCGAAACGCAATTGGAAAAAGGGCCAAAATAAAAAGGGTCAAATTTTGAAGTTTGGAATTAGGAAAAAACGTTTTACGGGTTTTTTCCGGGTTTTGGACAAGGATCACCTTCCCAAATTCTGGAATTTTCCCGAGTGGTTTTCGATGGGTAAATCGAAGGTCGAAGTTAGCGACAAGTATGGTTTTGCAGCGACCCATACGGTTTACGAGGAGCCCCGTAGACATATAGCGGAAGAAGTCGATGGCGGGTGATGTGGATAAGAGGAGATTTAGGGAGACGGATCAGCGGAATCCAATGGAGGCCATGTTTGCGAAGTTGAGCGAGAAGTTGACTGAGAAGATGGATGCAAAGATGGATGCATTCATGCGGGGAGGTAACCAAGAAGGTTGCGAGGGGAAGCGAAAGAACCCCCTAGGGTCTTTCGAGTGGGGGAAAGGATCGGGAGCGTCTAGTTACATACGGATGCTATTCCCATTGTGACGAGCGAGAAGGTCGATTCCATGGACACGCGACCTACCATGCCTACTTTCCCAGTAGAGGAAGAGGAGCGAACGGAACCAGGAGAGGTGAATCTAGCTCAACATGCGACTGCTTTGCGGATTGGCGGAGCATGGGACAGAATTCATGGATGCTCTCCCTTTCAATCAATATATCCGGTTCGGATGTGGCGGCAAGACTTATGAGCAGGGAGCGACACAAGGGACGTGGCTCCCACCGTGATAGTCACCGTGCGGCTGAGCGATTCCATTTACCGACATTTGACGAGTCATCCGGGCGCTCGAGAAGAGCTTGGGTGGACAAGTTGGATACCTCTTTCCGGCACTGACGAGTATCGGAGAGGAAAACCATTAAAATGGTTACCTCGCACTTGGAGGATGAGAACACACGAGATTGCGGGGAGTTCGAGGATACACCTAGTGTGACACAGGACTCCCCATCATTAGAGCCCTCCTTGACCGTGTGCGGGTTGATATCGTAGTGGAGGAGATAGAGCCTACCCGGGAGAGCCATCCCAGTGAGGTGATGGCGGAGCCGTGTCCGAGTCTTCGGATGGTAGCGAGACACAACGGATGGGCGAGATGTCGGGAGATGTATCCACCCCCAGATGAGGTAACGGCAGTACAAAGATGTTGGATGATGGTCGCGGCGGCGGTATCACTCGGCTCAGACGGACTTTCGAGTTTTGAGGGAGAAGGCCGCGTTGGTACGGGAGACCATTTTGTTGCGGGACCAGGAGTCGGGAGGGTATGAGAGCGACTTGTGCCAAGTCGGCGGCCAAGTTGGTCCACATTGGGGAACAGCTGGATTCCCACGATGGTACAACCGAGAGGGCACATTGGAGCGTCGGATCATTCCCCCTTCGAGTATGCATGGATGGGACCGGCGGTGTCTGTTGAGTCATCTCTTCCCGTTGGAGATAGAGAGGCGAGCCACCTAGTCGGATCTCATATGTTGACTTGGATAGCGGTATGAGACGATCGTAGTTGTACAGTGCTGAGCATCCATATGTTGAGATTGGATGGAGAGAGATTTTGAGTTGGTACTCGGTGGAGCGGGCTATGGAACACAATGATTTGGTTCCCTTCTCACAAGAGCGAGATAGAAGATGGAGGACATCTTCGGATGGATAACATCTCTCATGCTTGTGTTGGACATCCCTTGAGCCATACACATCATGATGGGAGGTTTTTGCCTACCACCTATTTGATTCTTGATAGGGTCTTAGTGATTCTTGAGAAGTTTATAATTCGATTCCCACAAGGTGCAAAATCAGAAATTTGATTTGGGAGGATGGTAGCCCTCATGGGAGGAGTACCGAGATGAGGAGAAGGAGGCATCCACAAGTGATCGAGTGGATGGGGATGATGAGCAAGAAGCTAGGAGGCTACTTGCGGATCGGTGATACCGAGCGAGCAGGGAGGCTTGGTCTGCTAGTTACTCTTGAAAGAGTTTGGCCATCACTTGACAAACACTCTTCCTAAGAGTAGGAGGATGGGGAAAAGATGGATGGATACTTGCATCATTGAGCGAGCATAGAGTATGGATGCATGGTGTTGATGTGTTACTCATATCATTCATTGTGTCTTCATCACATGAGTGGTTTGATGGAGGTATGGAAAGGCAACACAATATCTTGTTGCTTGGTTTGTTCTTGGGAGAGCAAGGGCGATTTGCTCTCACACTTTGTATGACGTTGCGGGGAGGAGGAGGTGGCACTATCTCCATGGTCTTTGATGGGGAAGCACTTCCCTCTTGGGAGGTATTCCATATTTATTGCGAGCATTATTAGAGGAATCTTTGACAAGGAGCATGTCAAAGAACGAGTCTTGTCTTGACAGGGAACTCATTTGCATGAGCCCACAGCGTTGTCACCTTGGAGCGAACATTATGGATGAAGTGTGCACGGCAGAGATATGGTGGATCTATAACCCATAGGTCTCGGGATCACTTCATACTTATTGCACTTACAAGAAGTAAGGATGATAGAGACATCTATGGCACATCCTTCTTGACTTGGGTTTCCAAGCATAAGGAGGATTATCTTCTTGCGACACATGGTTCGGCTCTTCTTCATAGCAGGTCGACACTTTATGGAGGACTCATTCATGGACCCATGTACCATCTTACTTCACGCATATGGTGAGGGATTTGTTTATACATTCATTGATTAGCACCCTCTTACCATTCTTATGCAATGCATTGCTTCACAAGAGGGCAAGCTTGTCACATTGCTCCATGAGTTGTATTGGGCCAATCTACATGATGGAGGTAGCCATCTCTTTTGTGGCCTTGGGCAAATGTTTTATCATCACATGTATGTTCATTTGCGAGCACTATACCAGGGTATCATATAAAGACATGCATGGGTAACATAAGCATTTTTGCCTTGTACTCTTATCAAGCGACAACTTGTAAAATGCTACTGTACTTGTTTGGGAAAAGTCTGTTGGTACCTTCTTGCACCACGGAGACCTTCGGCATTTCCTTCATTTCTGCTGCCGATCATGTCTTCATTTGCTTTGATATATATCGATTTGTATGGGAGGCTTGATTATGAGGGAGACACATGAGTCGGATGTGTCCGTGAGTGGGAGAAATTCTCACAATTTCTGCACTACATGTTCTAATAGGAGCATGGGAGGAGGCTTGGCCACCACTACTTTATATGCGTTCTCTTTTGATGTGGGCCATGAGATCGATATTCATCCATTGTACTGACCATGGGCAAGTGTTTGGACCTATGTTCTTTGTCATATTCCGCCATTTTCTATCCATTAGTAGATGTGTTGGATCTTGTACATTGCTTGCCATGTGATTTTCTCGAGGTTGCGGTGGATGAGGCGCACTATGGTTTGTTTGGGGCCGCCTTGTTCTTCATTGATGGAGGAACCTTCTATGGAGGATTGTTCTTCACTTTGCCATTGAAGGGCAATGATTTTGCGACCCAAGATCGGACTTTCGACCCCACCTTCATTACCGCAGCTTGAGGTGGAAGGAGATTTTCGGGAGTTGCCTTGTCGGGGAGGTGGCTCATTTGGTTTGGATGATTGCTTGGGGATGGAGGATCCACATGAGAGAGATGTTCCTCACTTCATGCCTTGATTGGAGAGAGGCGACGAGTTGGTTCACGATTGATGGGCCGACTACACGGTCATAGATGCGAGAGCAGCGACGGTCATGGTCTTCGATCATAGCTAGAGGCGGTGAGCGATCCGAGCCATGGGGGCTTGTACGATTATTGGCCACAGTGGCGATGGGATCCGGGAGGACTATTGATTGGTCGGGTACCATGAGAGGCCGGTTTGGGATCCCGGCATTGAGATATCCCTTCATGTCGGGGTGATGCAGGAGAGCGAGAGAGGTTTTCGGTGGGACACGGGCACATTTTGCGGTATCGGCGAGGGAGCATCGGCTAGAGAGTAGGCTTGTTCAAGCATTGCTTGAGAACAAGCAATTTTTGCGGGATGAGGATGCCACTTGGGAGAGCGAGCGGGAAATTTACGACATCCATCACTTCGGTTGCTTGAGGACAAGCAACGTTTTGCTTGGGGAGATCGTAATATTCCCAATTAGCCTTGCTAATTGGAATATTTCATTTTTGCTTTATTTTGCGCTTTAGCTAGACATAATAAATAAAGTGAGAAATAAGAGGGGTCACCTCACTTTAGTCACCTCACTTTATAATAAAGTGTTCTTTTCCTAGTAGATTGACGTTGTAACTTAAGAGAGGGGGCCTTGGGGGTCCACATGAGTATGATGGGGGGAGGCATCGAGTCGACCCAAAGTAAAGCTCGCGCAGGTCAAAGGAGAGTTAAGTTTTGGAGGGAGTTTGGCATTATAAAAGGAGAGGTTCTCACCTCATTTGGATCATGCATATTTTGATATTGATATTGAGAGCTAGACTTTTTGTCCGCTTTCAAAGACGCTAGGTTGTTTAGTCGGTCCGCAGCCTCTGTTTAGTGCACGCAGTGTCTCCTGTCGGAGATCTCACCCTTAGCCTCGGGGGACTTCGAGTGCACGCTCTGGTAAGGTTATTTCGGTTTCACCCTTAGCTTCGGGGGGACTTCGAGTGCCCGCCTAGTAAGGTTTTGTTACGAGTTCACCTTTCGGTTTCGATAGCGAGTAGCGAGCGGTTTCGGTGCGGTTTTGGAGGAGGAGCCCTCTTGTGGTCACGCGAGTTCGGAGGAGGAAGGACGACGTTTGTCGAGAGCGAGAAAACGCCGATTAGCCTTGGAAGTGAGGACGCCGTCCGGTTACGAAGAGGAGGACGCGGATCCCGAGGGTTACGGTGATAGATCCGGCCTTGGTGATGATAGATCCGAGCGGATAATTGCGGATCTAGTTTGGTATGGTGCGGATCCGGAAGTATAGCATTAGATCCGACTTGGGAGATTGCGAGATCCGAGGGAGATATTGGCGGATCCGACCTAGATCCCGAAGAGATAACATCGAGATCCGACCTTTGAGGTTGCGAGATCCGAGGAGATATTGCGATCTAGCATAGATCCGAGAGATAGCGATAGATCCGATAGAGGAGGACGCGGATCCTGGGAGGGATAGGACGCGGATCCGGATTGGAGGCTTCAGATCCAGCGAGTCCCGAGCATATAGGGATCTCGATTCATCTAGGAGGACGCCGATCCGATGAGCAGGGGAGCATGTGTGTGGGTTTTTAGCGGCGTTTTTCGGTGTTTTCAACCCACGAGGAGTTTGGTTATCTTATCCGGAGGATTTGCGGGAGGATTCGACCCCTTTTCTCGAGCATATTTCTTGAGCTTCGTGCCTTTCCCCGGAGGCCCGACGTTTTTGTAGGAGGAGGGTTTACGGGGGCGATTTTCGAGGTGGTCCGTTTGGTAAATGGTTTTCGGGTTTTGTCCGGAGCGGTGAGTATAGGTGATCCGTAGATTTTTAGCTCATTCAGCGAGGGGATCGACCCCTAGCTTCGGTTTCTTCCGCAGTGGGATGCGGTTTACGTGTACGACCATTTCCTATTTTTTCCGAGAGGATTCCGTACTTGCCTTGAGCAAGGATAGGTGCACTCACTCCCGATTTTCTTGTACTCCTCTCTATGTACTTTCGATTAATAAAATGGCTCAGATTTTACGGCATTCTATGTGTATTGGTTCCATGATCCGGTTCAAAGCATTGTATTTTCTATATCTGTCTAGCATATTTTCTGTTTATTCTTGGTTATTTCCCTTTGGGGATATTGCGACTGAAGAGATATGAAAGTAGTGGAAAAGCGTGTTATCGCAGGATGCACCAACTCTTTGTTGTTGGTGAATATTCTCATCAAGCTAAGCACGAGATGCATGATTATATATAAATTTTGTTATGCTCTTGGATGATTCAAAAAATATGTCTCACAATAGGAATCTTACCTATATCCTCCAACATCAAGTCAATACAATGAGCAAGACAAGGTCTCCAAAACAGGGTAGGATATCTCTCCATAAGCAACCTACTAGATGCAACATAATTTGCGGCGTTGTACTGTTATGACTTGGACAACATTTTGTGGGAATATTTCCTAAATGAAGATGTCCAACAACTCACATAATAAACGTGCATATTTAATGTGTGCAAATGCATCAACAGATTTCATAAACATTGTCCCCTTGGGACAACTAACCAAGAAGTTAAGAAGGGCCCTACCCTTACGGTCGGTGCAACCATCCGACATGACTATGCATCCGAGTGTTCCCATGATGCCCTAAACTCCTCCAATCTAGCGATGCAATCATTCTTTTCATCTTGAAGAAGAGGCACTCTCAACTCTGCAAAGGTAGGAGCTTTGTACCCCAGTGCCAACGACAACAACAACATCAAACATAGGTTGGTAGAATGGGTTTGTCTTGGCAATGTTGAAAGAAACATCACTCCATAGAAGACATCTACTCACCAACCTGTCGACACGCCTTTTCCTTTTTTTTAATTGTTGATTTGATGCCGGGTTACGCACTGTGTGTGGTTCTAGGGACAAAAAAAGGGATAAGAAAGTCGAGGGGTTGGGAGTGGAAGGTGATGTTGAAGAACTACTCTCACTTACCCCCACTCTTGAGGGTCCCTACAGAGTTGGCTTTTTATTGCTTCCTAGTGTCTTTTCCATCCTCTTTATCCATCAATGCTTTAATGGTCCAGTCGGATGATTTTTGCGGATGCATTGGAGCATAGTTTTATAATTTGCCCCTAATTTGCCCCAAATGGAATTTTAATCTATTGACACCCCTTGACATATGCTTGCCACACAACTTGCAAGTCAAATGATTCTATTGCAACCTCCAGTCGGGATACAGGGATCGGGTTCACCATATTCCCACATAGGGTCCAAAATCCTTGACATTTTGTAACTTGTTTGAAACTTTGAACATGAATAATTGAATTTGAACTCGGGCACAAAAAAAAATTGAAAAAAAATAAAAATTGCCCATCACATAAGAAGAAAACACAAATGTAATTGTTGATTTCAAATTTTAAATGCCTCTTCTCACTCACTTGAACACACACAATCACTAAACATTGAACAATTGTTTGAATTTTTTTTTATTTGATTCTTGAAAGTTGAAGTTTTAAAACTTTTTTCAATCTAGAGTCTAGAGTCTAGGGTCTAGACTCTAGATTCTCATCCAAAATGAGTTAGAAAACAAGGGGATTGAAATATAAATTGATTTAAGAAGACATTTATGTAACAATTTACAAAGAATAAGAGAGAAAATACATACTGCAAGCGAAACAAACGGCGGTCCGAGCACCTTCAATCTCCAATCTTGAGCGGTGGACAAATCTCCAAATCCACACCACAAAGTTGACAAAGTTGGCCTCAATAACCTCCTCTCTCTCCCGACCCTCAAATGCGACAAACCAACGAAAAAAATGACTAATAAAAAAACGATTTTCGGCTTCTTAACCACGTTGTTTGACAGACAACCGACTTTTTTCCATTGAATCGCCAAAAAGTCGAGACTTCCGGGATATTGAAAAAGTCGGCAAAAAGTCGACCGATATAATCGGCTCGGTGAAAAAATTCGAGATTTTTTCAAAAAAGTCGGGACTTTTTGCCGACTTTTCTCCACTGCTAAATCAACAACCTACTTATTTATGCGGAGATATATAAACTAGAATACACATGTTAATGGAAGATACATGATTCCTTTAGGAAACATGTGGTCACTTCCTAAGCATACATGTAATTAGTTGTTATTATATTTTAGACCGATGAGCTAGCTCAAATGGTAGAGTGCCTTCACCTTCATTCAAGGGATCTAGGGGTCGATTCCCCGGACTCATTGCCTCCTGTTACATTCCTCATTTGATGTTCCTACCCGATGAGGCACCATAATCAGCACCAAGAGGTTTACACTAGTGCACTGTTACCCACCAAAAGTGGGTGACCCCCATAGGAGAATTTTTCTCCTAGATTTGTCTTAATCCCGACACCCAATAGCCTTGACAGGTCACCATTGTAATCGATGTATTGTGCCATTTGATATCAACTCCACGAGCCACTCATATGTCTCCTCGTCCATTTGTCAAGAGCATATGTTTGTGGGCAATCTTATCTTAAAGGTATGTTTTTCATTGTGCAATCGGGTGCTTATGCTTGTTTTCCCCTTAGGCATATTAGGTACGGATTATTGGATGACTTGGAAGAAGGAAGGATTTTGATTGTAGTCTTATTCCCTCACCTTAAATGGGGGGTTAATCCTCAATCCCGGTCCTACTGGGATCTCCCCTATTGGCTAATCACTTCAAAAAGGGCACTACTTGAGAAACCCTCGATTTTGGTAGCGCGATCATTTTTTCCCATTTCTCATTTTTTTACTCCACTCCGCACATTGCGTGCCCTATTTCATCATCGTCCTTCTTTGAATCCACATCATCACTGGGTCCACAAGGCTACATGGCACCCCTCCCCTTGTCCACATGTTTGGTTTGCGCCTAGAAATGTTATCTCGGACGTTGATGCAACTAAAAGAACATTAAAAATCATATCATGGCCACAAGCAAGAAACAATAAAAAAGAATATTATAAAATGCAAATGATGGTCGGGACATTAAAATAGCGTGTGAGCAAAAAAGCCAAACATGAGCTCTACCCCATATCATTATGGCCATCACCCTAGTTCCTAGGGAACCATGAGTGCCCCCCACATCATTAAGGAATCCATGCACATCCCAACCCCCTGGTGGGCGATGAACTACCTCACCTTAAGGGGGTAATAATTGCTTATATCATACACGACATAGTCTCATCTCTTGAAGCCTCGACGATGATACAAAGAAAGAAAAAAAAATCAAGAAAATCCAAAAGACAAATGAAGAAGGGTGGAAAAACAAAGGTCGGGGGTAACTCATGTATCCACGATTTCTCCCTCCTACATCTATACAGCTAAATATGCGGGTATCCCTCATCATTACCATCCTTGAACCACGACATTTGGCTTTGAGACCCTTGCAACCCTCTCCATCTCATCATTATTCACATGACCCCTACCAATTGAAGGATGTACCTTGGACCTGTCTTTCCCCTTAGGGGGTTGGGAACACCTAACGGAGTTGTTTATTAGCCACTCCTACCTAGGGAGGTAAAACTATTACACGCTTAAAACCTCAAATTTGGAAGGGAAGCCCATTATGAAGTCTCAATGTGCCCTTGATTAACAAGCACGGTTCACTTAGATGCACTAATGAATTATTGTACCTAATAGTGAGGAAGCGCATTGGATCTTATATGTAATTGGCGAGTGGTTTCATCATGAGTTAGGTAACTTAACTAGGGCCCAAGCCCACCAAAGGATCATATTGACACCACTAAGGGATGTGTTCGGAGCCATGGGACTCCATCATGTGTTAGAGCATCATTTCATGCCATGGGCACCCTCAACACCTTCGAGCAATTTCTTCATCACCCCACATTATTCGCGAGGTGGTGCACTTGCACAAGCGTGCCCCTGATCGGCTTAGCATGATCATGACGGTTGATCTAAGGCCCAAAGGAGGTTTGTCTCACCCTTGAGACATGGGAGGGCAAGCACCATCATCGGAGCCCTCATTTGGAGCATTGTGCGAGCCTTTCTTTCATCTGGAGACCCATGAGACCGGCGGTTGTGCTCCAAACCCACTTTGGAGCCTCACATGATGACTTCATGGAAAATTAGGGAGCTCGTTGACCCATGAATTTGCACCTATTTTTTTTTAAGACTCCATGCCCAAGGATATGTTTGAGGCTTCATGTACCATAAGAGTTCGAGATATTATAAGAGTTTTTAACTCTAATCCCTTCTCCTCGTCTTCTTCTATGTTGTACTCGGATTACTGCAACCTCTACAGGGGATGTTATAAAGTGATGTTAGTGTGAAGAATAGAGTCATGTAATGAGCCTAGGTAACTTGGGACATTGTCATCAAGTCGGTTTACCCCTAGGCGGTATTTTTTTTACTTGGTTAATTATTGGTACTTTCTAACACTCAATAATTAATCGAGTTTTTTCCCTCCGATCAATAACCCCAAAGCCGGAGTACGGCTTCATGGCAAGGCCTTGGGTGAGTCCTAATGTCTAGAGTCATTGTATATTAGCATACTAGATCACTCAAGAAATTTCGTAAAATTTTATTAGGTCTAGGGGTGAGTTTTTTAATTTTTTAAATTTCCCACAAAACGATATTTTTTTATTTTTAATGTAATTATGTAAATAAGTAGTCCTAGGGAAATGTACTGGGGGCGTGCGACTACTCAAATGTTTTCCTCAAAGGCCTAGCAATATCTAAGGACCAACTTTGAGGGTCAAAAAACGACTTATAGTCCCTCAAAAAACTAATTTTTCTAAAGTCGATGGCAAAAATTGAAGAAAAAATTCCAAAAAAAATGATGAATAATTGGAAATATTTAGAAATTTTTCCAAAGTCAAAATTAGTCAAATTTTGACATGGCAGATCGAGGGGATGTCAAAGGTGATGTGGCAAACATGTGGGGGCCCACCAAACAAGGCACAAATCAATCATAAAGTCAAATCAAGTGAAACGAGCCAACGTTTAGTTCATACGTATGGCTAAAAGTTCTCTTGCGATTTAATTCAAATGTTATGGACTAAAGTATAAGGCAAAGTAAGTGGGAGATGGACCCACCTCACCTCTCCATAGTGTACGTATAGCCAACAAAGGTTAAAACACACATGCAAAAAACTACACGCACATGTTAAAATGGAAGTTTCCACGCAACGACGCAGAGAATAATCCATGCATCGACCAAAGGATACTTGCCATATCGTGGAGGATATACAAAAGAATTCGTGGAGGTTGTGCAGCAGATTTTAAAAGAGTCGACTCCCAAACCTCCACTGCAAATCTACTCACCATAAAGCAAGATGCACTGCCCGGTTAACGGCTCAACGCGGCTAGTAAAGGAGCGATTACGCTACCGATTAGTAACTCCACGAGAGATAGGATTTTAGGTGGCGAGAAATGTTGGGGATCACCCCCAAAATTCGTGGAGACTTGTGTCCTCTTTATTCTAGTCATTCCCACATATGGCATTAATAAAAAATCGGGGTTGATATTCAAGGGAGCACACGGCCGGGTCTTCACTGCCACCTACAACAATTAGTTGGCAACCTACGCCAGTCATCTCTCCACATGTAGGTTGACTTCACATTGGGATTCACACCCTTTGCCACTTGTTGAATCGGTTTCCATTGAGATTTACTCCAATTTTTTGTATAAATAAAGTCTATTGGGATCATAATTGACATTCATGATATGAGTTATTGGGCTTGAGGAGACTTTGCCAATTTGTATATGTGGTCCCGATAATAAAATTGTCATGTCCCCATTTTTATTTTCCTCTATAGTACGACGGGGTGGATTTCGGAGCACGGGATGGCGAGGTCATGGGAGCGGGTTTATGTCATCGGAGGTTCGAGGGGAGTTTTGAGGAGTTTTTATGGGATACGATGGCATTTGCTTGGCATATTCCATCATTCGTACAATTTGCCTTTCGTTACATGTCGCATTCAGACAACTTTCAAAAATTTAGCATTATTATGGGGCCTAAATTAATTACGCTTGAGGTGGCATTTCGGGAAGATTAATTGATGGAACACCTCGGTGTAATAGCTCATTGGAATCGGAACAAGAAGGTCTACGGGATGGGATGTTGAGAAGTGAATTCTAGTGATCGGAGAGAGTATGGTGGCCAATTTACCATTTTCCCACATTAAAAAGATATTTTAATAGAGGGAAATGTGCTCAATGATTAAAATAATAATAAAATAGGAGCTTCTAGAGGGGTCCATCATATCTATAAAAAGAGGAGGAGGAGGTCACTAGAGGACACCTTGGATTTGGTATTTCTTCTTGTATGAGAGGTTGAGAACCCGGGTTCTTTTACAACATTGGTAGCCCCAAGACAGAAACCCTCGGGTGATTCAATGAGATTGGGGGGAGTACCCATCTCCCCTTGGTGAATTCATCCGGAATTCACCGGAGAGCTCTGATCGCAATCATATCGATTTTGGTGGAGGGCGAGTGTAGCATTGGAAGCAGATTCTTGAGGCTAATTTCCCATCTCGGCTATTTTGTTGTATCGGCGTGTAAACCCTAGTTTCTATCATAATAAAACTTGAGATTGTTCCTATTCATTTTGTTGTTATTTTTGTCGTATGCTATTGGTTATATTTTTTACATGGCAATGTTCTGTTAAAATAAATGGAAAAAATTTATGGAGTAATTTTGGTTCAATCATATTCTGCAAAATATCTTGTTTGGGATATTACTGGGTGGTATTAGAGTTGTGCATCTTGCTGGGCTGAGGGTTTATTGCAAAAACTAAGATTCGAAGAGAAGTATATTTGTCAAACTCTTAATTGTTTGCGAGTGTTGGGATTTGTTTAATTCTCCAATAGGGCTCTGGTTGATATTAAAATTGGCAAAAATTGTAGTGGTCCAATTTATATTTGAATTTTTGTTGGGGGGCCATTATGTTATTAGGTATCGTAGTGAGGGACCAAGTCCCATTTTTAATACAAGCCAAGAGCATCTCCTATCACAAGTCCTATGCATATTTTCGAGACGAGCAAAGAACATTTTTCTAAGTGGTGGGGACCTCGATTTGTAGGGTGATCCACACCGCTCCTTTCACATGGTCCATTCGGCATGGTGGTAATAGGTTGAAAACGACACGGCGGTGCTAAGAACTTCCATGTACACTTTGATGCGGCTCGCAAATGGAATGGTCGACAAAGAGTTGACTTCCGGACTTACGCATGAGCCGAGGGATCGTAGTCATTTGTTGGGTGGTCGAATTCACCATAATGTCGAAGTCGAATTACACCTATGGTAGTCGAGTCACATTGTGGTAGCAAATCGCGATCGGGTGGAGCCATGTTACAAGTACATATGGAGCAAAGTTGATTGACTACATGAGACTAGAGCACATGCCAAGGACCAAACCAAATATTTGTTAGCACTCACAATCAATCGATCACGTGGATGAGAACTCGTTTAGTCACCACGCCATAGAAGTTGTGTGCATGTCGTGGAAGAGACTTTACGTGTTGCATGTGGTTCGAGTGTGGGATAGAAACCACAAAATACATGCGGTTGAGCGAGAGTTAATTGTTGGCACTACAACGACACACCGAGTAATCGTGTGGTTGTGATCTCTGTCGAAGGTTGTGGTCGTGATTTGTTGTGCTCGAGCCAACATTTTAGAGATTGATTCAATTCGAACAAAGGTTGGTTAAGATTGCGTGAGGATCCATGTGACGGACCTATTCGATGGTAAAAATACACCCCTGCAGAGATAACATTCGAGCGTTGTCAAAAGTCGGGGGATCATTTGTGCACATGAAGCATTTCTTCTAGCTACCTGTAATGAAGGTTGTCTTGTGCAATGATAGAGCAATACAAAACTTGCGTTGAATTGAGAGATGTGTGGCTACACTGCAGGGACATTGTCTAATAGTCAGATCCGATTGCGGTCCAAGCTATACTCTATGCAAAAAAGAGGATTATGATGCAAGTCAATTTTTTTCTATTGGGAGGATCTTAACCCTTTCTCTTATTGTTGGCCAAGTGTATTCATTGTTGCAAGTAGTCACACAAAGGGTTGATTGTTATGCCGAAGAACCTCCAAGGTTTGTGGATTTTTCTCAAGCATATAGCGGAACTGTTGTTGGAACAAGTACGTCTAAGTCTGGAGCATTGATCGATGGCGAGAGATTGGTTTGACGACAACGCAATGAGTCCAAACGTTGAGCACATGTAGCGGAGAGTTCGGAGGCTACTTACGGATCGAGGGTCGATCATATTCAAGTTCATGCTTTGATTTATTAAGTTGGTATATTTTGCACTCAAGCTTTAGCTTGGTATCATATTGTTGTAGCTTTGCATGGTTTAGCTTAAAAACTTGGATCTAAGTCTTGATTTTATGTATTGTATGGTTGTGTGAAAAAAACTAAGAGATTGTTGCTAGATGTTTAAGTCGATAAGCATCAAGGAGTATATTACTAAGCATAATTATTATTGTCGTAGCAGATTGACGAGTGAGGTGTCTTGTTGGTTTTGTAATCTTCATGCATATTGCTATCGGTGAGATGAATTGAGTATCCTTGGGATGTTGATATCATTGATGAGAGCACGTATGTTGTTGTTATCATGGCTAAGTCCGTCAGTGATGCCAAATGTACTGAGCCAAAGTCTTGAACTGTTTGTTAGTTGCTAGTGTCTAGAGTTTGATGAGATGATGTCTATTAATAAGCAGAGAGAGGTTCTATTGAGTCAATTGGTCATATTAGTGTGATATTATTATGTACTTTTGTTAAGTCGTGAGTCAAAGTCTTGTATGAGTCGGCTTGATGTACTTGTCATTCTTCAACTAAAACATGGATAAGACCTTCATCAATTCCCTTAATAAATTAGCGGCGACAATCAACAAAAAAAAATTTCCAAGGGGATACTTTCTATTAAGGAATTTTATCAAAGTTATTTTTGACAATTGTCCCCGGGAAAACCCAATGCGGGAAAACCTATACGATGAGATGAAGGTTTTATTATTATTCTTCTATGACAATTCTAAGTACAAAAATTTAGATGCTCAATCGGAAATCTAATGCGAGGAAAATATCGGCAAAATTATTGTGAAAATTTTTCTTTCACCCCACGGCTAATTGCCCCCAAAATCACCTTCCTAGCCTCACATTGAGCCTCCTGCGTCACCCTATGCACGGTGCTTGTGCGAGATCTCGTGGGAGTTTCGGCCTTCCTTCCTTTGCCTCCTCCTGGAAACGGAAAACTTCCTCCCGGAATGTCGCTACCACTTGCTACTCACCCTTTGGCTCTATCTTCTCTGTTGAATCACTACCACTAAGAAAATCGAACCGCTTGAGCAAGCGAGTATCTACACTAGTGTATTCTCCATCTACCCATCGACTTATAATAATCGTTTGTTGGAGCACCAATGACCAAGATTAAAATATAATCGATGACCGATTAATTCCGTCGATCCGTAGTGAGTTCCTAGACGATTCTCACCTTATCTCAATAAATATTGATTAATTATCCATATTCCCTATGTTTAGACATAGGAAATATTTAAAAAATCGGTTAATAATCTAATTGAGACACTTCTATACGACATTTCCATAAACGACTTACGGGTTCTTGAGATCTCATGTATTCTAGCCTCTCCACAAAAATTTCGTGGCTAGGACACATCCGATACTACAAAAACTAACATCTCGACTATGGTGGGAGGCCCATGGCTCTCAACGCTCACCCTACAAGTGCCAATGTCGCCCTCTAGAGGGCTAGAAGCCCATATAGGGAGACCAAGCCTTAAATGGGAATCCACCGCAATCCTACATAAGATCCAATGCGTCCACTTGCCCTCCAATACAAAGAATCATTAGAATAATCAATTAATAGTGCTTACAAGTCATGGGAGCAATGGGGCACTTCATGGTGGCACGCCCTTCCATAGTGGGCTTTGGCGGGGACCCTTCAAAAAGCTCAATAGGGAGTTAGTCAAGGACCCTATTAGGTGTTTTTCAACCTCTAGAGGGAGTGACATGTTCGTGCTAGATCCCTCAAATGGTAGGTGGCAAATGATATAGTGATGGAACGAGGGTGAGGAATATGGAAAACATCCAAACCACATGTCAAGGGAGCAAGGGTAGCTATATGCAAGGGAAGCCCACACTGGGTATATAAGTGTAGGAGAGCGGAAAAATCATGGTACATGAGTTACCCAGACCTTTGTTTTTCCACCCTTCTTCATATGCCTTTTGCATTTTAATGATTTTTCTTCATGATTGCTCGAGCTCCATGGGATGAGAGCATGATGTGTAATATGTAGCAGGTGAATACCCCCTTAAGGTGGGGTGGTTGATTGCCCACCGGGGGTTGGGACAATCATGGGTTCCTTGTATGATAGAGGGCTCATCTAGGACCCATAGAACGAGGGTGATGTCCATGGGTAAGGGTAGAATTCATGTTTGGCATTTGCCCATGTGCTAAGGTCGTATGTCTCGACCATCTTTTGCATTTTTGTGGTACATTTCTGTTGAGAGTGGTCAAGTTATGCTTTTTTCTAGTTGCATCAACCTTCGGGGCATCTTTCCGGGCCCGACCCAAGGTGTGGACAAGGGGGAGGGGAGGCTAACCCTATGTATACCCGGTGGACACATGTGGACCCCCGGGATGGGAAAATAGGTGAATGGGGCTAAAATGAGCGGAAGGGAGTGATGTAGGTGGTGTTGGGCGACTCGGACCACGCAACCAAAATCGGGATTTCCCATGTAGTGCCAACCCAAAAACAAAATGGTCGATAAAGGAAATCCCAGGGACTAGGATACAAGCGTAACCACGAAATCGAGCGGTGGAGACAAGAATACAAGCCTAAACCACGCTTTCCGCGAATCCCCCCACCAATTCATGCCCAAAATTACCCATGATAAGCGAAAGGAAAATTACTCAATTATACCAATGAAAAAGCCATACCTTTGGGGTCGAAAGGCCCACCTGAGACATACATTCGGGACAAGTGGTTGAGGGACCACATGCACAGCTCGAGTGGTGGAGAAAATGGCACATCGAGCTATCCCGGTGGCTGCAAGGGAGTTGTTGGCTGTCGGTTGAGGGACCATCTAGGAGAAAAAAATTCTCCTATATACACTACCCACAAGTGGTGGGTAACAAGATTGACCTGTCAAAAATAGGTCCAACTAGGGCAGCAAAAAATTCAATAATTTAACCTTTTGACTTTGATGATGAAAATACCGACCGCAGCTACATTTTCTCAACAGCACCATGACTTTGGCCTAGATTAGGCTCTAATAGCAATGTAATAAGCATAAAAGTGCTTTAGTGCGGTAGAGACAATCATATCAACATATAATAATATAATGAATAATTGATGTTATATGATGATTGCAATAAGGATAGCCCCAACTATAAATATATTCAAAGGGGTATCTCGATGAAGAGTCATGAATTTTCATTGATAGGCTCTTTACCATTAATTATTCTTTTTTATTATTAATATAATGTTTTTGTTGTTGTTACCAATCATTACAATATTCATCATGTCGTACACACTAGCCATATAAGAGAAAGGAATAATATTCATCGACAGTGCTATTAGTTTTCTTAATAAATAAATGCAACTTGGAATGAACTACCTACTATTCGACTCTCGTAATCACATACAAAAAGAGGCATGGCACTTAAATAAAACAGGTGATCAAGTCAATAACTACAAATGGCTGAGAGTTGCACACAAAAGACAAAGAAGAAATATTCAGTAGTTGCAGAAAAAAATAGACATACAAAATCATGGTTTTTATGCATTAGCAGGAGGAGAGGCACATAAGAAGAATTACCCTAGGAATTTTCACCCTTTTCTTGTAATATTGTGAGGATTCTTCATATAGATCGTTATCTCATCAATAAGATCCCATACATCCCCCTCCCATAACAACATCATTGTATCCTGATGCTGCTCCATTTTCAACTTCATCTGGCTGCACAATGAGCATACAAAGAAAAAAATTCTGCAGTCAACAAACTTTACGCTAAATGATTTTGAACTTAATTTATTCTAAACAGCCAGTTATGCTCTATCAATTAAAATATATATTTCATAAACTTAGATTCATGAATTACTTTACCTGGATTCTGAAAATATTTGAAATGTGAATCAGAAATGCATAAATTTTAAAACTTGGTCACTTATTATCATTATCATCCCAGAAAAAGCACAAAAATAAGAGAATCCTCTGTTAATGTGAAGAGCAATCATTTCAGAAGATAGACTTCAAATCTCAAAAGGGAGATACTAGGGCATCAGGACACTTGGCCTAGGGGTGAAACTGCAAATGGAATCATCTAAAGAAAAATAAATTATTAAAAAATCAATCATTGACTTTTGTAACAGATCATTCACTTTTAGTAATATAAATTTAAATAAATTAAAAACAAGCTAGAAAAATAAATAAATAAATCAATCTAGAGCTAACTTGACCAATGTTTATTCTGTGTTTACATAAATGGTGTTGATTGATAACACTTAATATGTTGTTAGGAATCCTAACATTAAATAAAATGTTGTTAGAAATCCTAATGTTAGAGCTCATCAGAAATGTTGGGAAATCCTAGTGTGTCTGTATCCCATACATCAGGCACACTAACATGAGTAGAACACATGTCAGACATGTATTTAACATGTGACAGACATGTTTAACATGTGCCGAACATGTGTAGTAGGGTATGTGTCTCAACATGTATCTAGGTGTCACATGCCCAACACACAAGATAGGGACATGCTGGCCCTAAGGGGTGCTTCCTAGCTCAGGGATGATTCTGCCCTAATACTACAAAGTATAATAGACTTACAGGTGAGATGTCTAGGCTCAGTTGGTGGTGCACCCTCGTGATTTGAGGGATGAGTTGAGACAAAAAAGGCTTTGCTTTGACTGTTGTGGGAATCATGGACACCTGGACAAAAGTGTAGAAGCAAGGCAGGCCCACTGGATTGAGGTCTTTGAGGAGCCTTGTGATGATGAGTCAGAAGAGACACAGCTTCCTGATGAGCCGCATGAGCAGATAAATGGAGAGACAGTATAAATGACCAACCGGATGACTTGGAACAGATAGGAGGTACATTTGCAAAACTCGTTACCATTTCTCATTATAAGACCTTCAAAGTGAAGGGTTTTGTCTAGAGGGGCTAGCCACAATTTCATTGACTCATCATATGGGAAGAAGTGGGGTTTGTATGTTGAGGAACATGATGGTTTTTGGGTGCAAACAACAAGTGGCCCGTTGTTGTGTTGTGTTTAACATGTTCACAGTTGAGTATAACTTGGGAGTAATTACACCCTACTAATGACTTTTATGCGGTTGACATTGAGGATACCAGTGTTGTGTTGGGTGTTCAGTGGTTGCATTCGATGAGTCCATTTCTTACAAATTTTAAGACTATGCAATTGCTTTCATAGTAGATGGTAGGAAGATGGTATTATGCGGCTTAACTCTAGATACTCCTAGAGTCATTCTAGCTAAGAGTATGGAGAGAGTTTTGACATTCCGTGGCAGTGGGAAGTGCAGTGTTTCATTTTAGAAAGGTCTATCGATACAAGACAATGTGGGTATCATGTAGACATACAAGACTTGTTGAGACAAGTATATTGTGGTGTTTTCTAATCTACCTCATGGCCTACCTTCAAAAAGCATTGGATAACACAACTCCCAATGAAATAATAGGATGGTAGGAAGGTGGTATTATGGGGCTTAACTCTAGATACTCCTAGAGTCATTCCAGCTAAGAGTATGGATAGAGTTTTTTGACATTCCAGTGGCGAGTTGAAGTGCAGTGTTTCATTTTAGAAAGGTCTATCGATACAAGACAATGTGGGTATCATGTGAGACATACAAGACTTGTTAGACAAGTATATTGTGGTGTTTTCTAATCTACCTCATGACCTACCTTCAAAAGCATTGGATAACACAACTCCCAATGAAATAATAGGAAAAAAGAAAAGGAAAACAGTGACAATAAAATGCACAAAACATGTACAACACCAAATCACTTCCAAAATAAACAAGACATGGGGAATGGGAAAACAAGGCTCTAAAAGGAAACAAAGGCTAAAGAGTTGAGCTAGCCTCAGTCATGGACAATGTCCCCTACCATTCAATGCCAAACAAAAGAAGAGAAATATTAGGGTATGGTTCCTTGGTAGATGAGATCCATGCAATTGATCACTATCAAACAACCCTTTGTATAAAGTATCATGCTCACTGAGGGCTATTATGACTCACATCTATTAATAGGAAAAAGAATGCAATCCATCTACAAGTAGTAAATACACTTTCTCTATCTTTGCTAAGCTTTTCTCAAGATTGAGAGACCTCTGAATTAGTAGGAGACATCTCTAATTATTGAATTGCAGAAAATCAGCAGTGAATTGTTATGAATATAATATATAAATAACATAAATAATAATAATAATCATAAATAATGGTTAGTATATTGAAGAGACATTAGGGTGGCAGAAGCGGGAGGAGCTATTTTTTGCCCAGATGAAGAAAGGGAGATTCATTTTGCTTGGAGACTAGGGGCTTTCAACTAATAACCAGGCAGAATACTTAGCATTATGGCAAGGATTAGATTTGGCATTGATCCAAGCGTATTTGGTAGTTACTAGCCTTTGGGGATTCAATGGTTGTTATCATACAGATGCACAAACTCAATGAGACTTTTGACCAATTCCAAGCTCCCATTTTGCACAGAAATAAATCTTCAAATTTCATGGTTTGAGAAAAAATTGTATTTTATCATGTGAAACGCCATCTAAACTCTGAAGCAGACTCTTTGGCTAATAAGTGTGGCTTTGGACCAAGGGAGTGATGGTTTTGGATAGCATGGACCCTAAACATAAAGACCTTTGCCATGAAATCCACAGATATAGCTGAATTGATGGTGATCATTAAAGAATTAATGGTTTGAATCAATAAATGGGACACTACCGGACCCATTGTCAGATCGCATTATACTCATTTGTTCTTTGATTTTATTTCTCCCTTGCTTCAGTGTAGATTTTTATAATGTTGAAGGATGGAGTCCAGGCCTCCACCTGGACAGCTCTGTATGTTTATCACACAGAGGACAGATGGAGGATATGTAGTACAGCGAGAACTAATGTCTGGGGTGTGTAGAAATCTCATCACTCCATTCAATCCGCAGTTCGCATACTTGCTATTTGTGTTTTCCATGAAGAATTTTGCCAATTGCAGAATGAATCAATTAGAATTGGATCTCTTTGTCTGGCCTCTGCATGCGAGTCTGAATGGCATTAAAGGCAGAAAGCATATGTTGAAGAATTGAGGAAATCGGCCAGGAAGGTTATAAAAAGCGGCGATGTCATTATACCACTGTCGAATTGAAAGTTCAGTCCCTCGAATGGCAAGGAACAGAGCAAATTTGGTGTGCAGATTTCTCAGATGATGGCGTCTATGTGGAAATTACTCATCACTGCTTTACATCCCGGCTTGGAAAGTGCTATTATCTGAATCTCGTACCCAGTTTGGGATCCTGCCTAGAATCTTAACTTGTTAGAGATGAAGTTGGAAGAGTTGCAATTAACTGTTGATATGATGAATTTCCGCATGGCCAATCCAGTGTTGGACGCAGCAGATAGGTGAAAATGGGGCCGACAATGGTGAATCTGAAGAACTCAAAGCGTACAAGGAGCGACTTCAGGCTCACAGAACCAATCAGAGGACGATGGGAGACACAAGCTTCCGGAGCGCAATCTCTCCAGAACAATCCTGACCTCTCAGAGATTTGAGGAAATGACAACTACTGGGAACCACGCAAGATGCTACTACTGCACTCTTGAGTTTCTATGTTTTGCCGATATATAGTAATACTAGGCGTTTTTTGGAAGTTGTATAAGGACAGTTTATTTGGTAAAGTTGAATATGGACAAGGTGTAAATCAAATCTATAAATTTTGGAACCTTTGGATCCTTTTGAATGATGTAGTAGAAACTATGGATGATGATGTACAAGGTTCTAGCCTTCAAACCAGGAAATTTTAATATAAATCCGTAGTCGTTCCTTAAAAAAAATATATATTGTAGAGGCCTGTCTCTAAGGACGTGACCATTCATGAAGGGGCACATGCCTAGGTATATAAAGCGGACCCTCATTTGTATATCATACCATATCATTCTTGTACATTCAATATTTACACACACACACACATATATATATATACATATATGTGTATATTACCCTATGATGAATACTTTTATATTTCAGATATTATGAGTATTTCCATTGCATATATGAACCTTGTTCGTTACATTGATATACATTGAACCTTGTTCAGAGTTGTGTTCTACAATCTCTAGCCTTTGACCATCAATTTCTCAGCTCAGAGTTCATTGTAGTTCGAGTTGATGCTCTTTAGCCACGTAGTCTGTTTGGAGGGTTCTCCATTCTATCATCAGGCCTTTGGCATGTTGTTGCCCAAAGTGTACACCTACGGTTCAACGCTTAGAGTAGGGAATGTCACCTATTGCCTGCTCACTCTGTGTAATCTCTCTCTGGGACAAGCTATGAGGCTGGTCCCTAAAAATGAATGGAAAAGGAAAACTTGTTGAAACAACAAGTTCTAGGAGACTAAGGGCAAAGCAATCACTTCTCTAGACAACTTGATTAAGAATTAGCAAGCAAGATTATTATTATTGTGCATAGTGAATGTTAAAAGATAGATTGAAAAAGTGAGAGACTAGTGCCTTGATAACAATGCTCAAATACAAATTAAAGTACTTGCAGATAACAATACAATATCAAGCTGTAAGATAGGAAATGCTGCAAAAAGATGTTAGTACAATAAATCAAGAGATTATAAGCAATATGAGCAACAAGAGATAAGCCTACAGAGAAATAAAACTTCTACTACAAGTAAAGACGATATTCAAGAGATAATAAAAGCTTGAATTGACAAGTGTAACAATGTAAAACATGCAAGTATAGAATGAGCACACAATTCCAATTACAAATAATCAATTGAAATGCTAGATAGAATGCAAGACTAATCTATGTGAGAAACAAAGTCTTGGTTAATTTTAATTATATGCGTAAGGTATGGCGAAGCCTTCTCCCTCAATTATCAAAGCAAGTCTTAGAACAAGGTTGTTGGGAGAAGTGCTTAGGGAGGACGCTAAGCTCTCGTGACGATACCTACCCAAGACTTCTAGCAACCCAAGTGCCTTTGTTCCTACAAGGGCTCGAAAGCCCACAAAGAGAACCGCAAGGTCACTCGTTTTAACCGTTGTTTAAGGGTCAAGCTTCTCAAATTGGAAAATGAAGAAGGTTGTCCTATCTTTCTATCAACTAAGCTTATGCTTGGAGGTAAATTTTAAGAATGCAAATCTAGATCTAGGATGCAAATCCAAATGGTTCAATGAGATTCAGTAACAATAATGCTTCAATAAAGGAAACTTATAACTGAGATTTATGATAGTCACTTCAAAGCACAAGGTTATATTACACAATTAACCCCTTAAGCATATAATGTATTTGGATCCATCACGCTCCTACCAACCATCACCACTAAGTTTGCCATACGCTCTCTTGATAATGTGCCAATACTATGTCTCGAGCTCCCGGACACTCACTGGAAAGATGCGTCAATCATACACGGTATCCTCTTGCTCATACTAGGATCCCGATATGCCTCGTGGAAAAGAGTGGCACATGTCTCCCCAGTGACTAGCTCCCTAGGTGTAGGCTCAATGATAGAACGATATGCCACACGCAAAAGATCACCTCATCTCCTAGCCTATGGTTGTCAACTCACACCGACCTTGCTCCTCCACTAGAGAATATCTATCGTGCCCGAGACCTTTGAATCTCATAGTGTCATCTCGGAAAAATCCCCCAAGTCCCTGTTATTACGCACTATGGGTTTGGATCGAACACAACGAAGGCTCCCCTCAGCCCGTGCGTGGTGCCAACAAGTAGAAGATGCGTGGGTTTTGATGGGTATGATCAAGAAACTCGTGTGGACGCTCCCGAGCCCATCCCATGGACAGATTCACTCTCCCAACTACGGGTATGTCCACCCCAATGGAATGCCTAACATCAACGTCAAGGAATATCACTGCCTGAGTACCACTCTCTCGGTGTCAGCGTGCGACCACACACTACTTCATATAACCATGTATCCTTGTGTCTCATGGCATATAAAGCAGCACCCAATCGCACATCTTTGATGCACCGTCGGACCCTACTACATGTTGTTGCATCATCTCAGATCAACTAGTATCCCTCCTATATTGATGTGTGTGTATCGACATGTGTCTCTCAGCTCGGTATCCCCCACGTATTGAGATGTGAACCACTGCCCAAACCACGGTGCAACCTTCTTTCCTACTGCACACCTATGTGACTCCTCACATCGTTGTTGCACGCCTGCATACCCTGCCTATACACCCTTGGATATCAAGGTCTAGGCTGAGTCCATAGGCATCATCTCGCATCTGTCAAGGTCACCATCTCTAGTACCACTACGCTAGTAAGCCCTCCACCATGTGAGTTATATCTCCTCATCTACCTAGATGAAAGTAAGCGACCTAACTCCTCACATGCTAATATGAATGACACTACGAGCTATCCTCAATAGCTCTTGTGTCCAATATACGTGAGAGAGCGGCATCTCCATACAATACCTTGTACGGTGCCTGTCGATGCCACCTCCTCCTACCAACTCTTGCGAGTGAGGCTAATCATCCTACAATGCCACGCATCGCCCAACATGCCATGACAACTCGTTCGTCACACTGCTCCCCTATCAATCCATCATGCCACTAATGCGGTCAAGAGGTTTTGCGGGGAGATGAAACGATGTGTGTGCCCAACCACCGAATCCATCACGCAACTACTACCACCACCTACGACTCCACGATGTGATGGAGAATCCCACACGGATCCCAACAACGAGTCTTCTAGCCCTCTAGTAATCCATAGCCTGCAGTTGAGCCCGTGGCCATGGATGCATATAACCACCTAACTAGCTCCACGGATACCAACTCAATATCTCTCGCCATCCAACCCCAAGAGAGGGATCGAATGCACTAACAACCATAGCACGAAACTGATCGCCCAGCACCGTGAATGTTGCTCCTTATGTAGTTCATGACACCTCATCACACGGCCCTACAGTCGTGTACATAAAATTTATCGGGTAATTACGCATCTCCTCTCAGTCGATGCAGGTAGCCTAGTAATGCTACAAGTTCCATTTATATAAGCCCGAAGAGACTACTGTACGGAAGTATTGCGGCTCTACTGACGATTTGTGCATCTATATGCTCTAAATACGTAGTGAGGCCCAATAGATGATTGCTCATCCTCCTCCACCATGCTCTCATCATGAGTCGAACCAGCCCCTCAATGACTAGCTCACATCCCGGTGTGTGTTCCCCCATGTTGTTGTAGGTAGGCTGCTATCTAGGAACTCGAGTCATGGCTACAAGGGACCTCTGTGTCTCTCGAGAACAACACCTTATCAACAAATGGCTCTATGGGTGTATGCTCTACTCTCTCCATCAAGTGCAACGGTGCTATCAAAGAGGTCTCCAACAATGGTGAGTCTGCAGCCACACTCGGTATGTCGATGTTCCCCTCACCATCTCGTGTGTCCTCCCTGCTCAACCTCCTCCTCAAGCTCCTCGACATCTCAAAGCTTGGGTCTCCACAATGACGCCCTTGTCTCACCCTCTAATTGTCCTAGTCCTATCCACTCCCTTTAAGGGCGTCTAGTGTCCTCTCGGTCAGATCTCTCCCACGAGCCTTTGTGTGAACTCGGTGTGGGGATGTGATACATGCATGACCCAAAGGGATCCACACTTGGTACCACCACTCCATAGCATCTCCATCCAGAGTGTAAAGTGGCATGTCTAATAACATCTAGCTCCCTCCCTGGATACTGGGTGTCTAATCGAGACCATACTTGTCACATGGCTCCTCCTCGCGCAGGCAATCTGTCACAACCACATGGCACTGACGAAGCATGGCTCAGCGAGACGCCTTTAAATGCGCAGACACCCAACCTAGCGCCATTACTCACCTTCTTGTCACCTACTCTAAGTGCATTAGCGATCGTCCTTGCGATCGATTTCTATTGTATTTCATGGGAAATGGCACTGCTCCTCCCTCATTCTTCTCCCTCCATTTCTCTATTCATCCGGTGCAGCTTCACGCGTGCACACTCGCCCTTCATTCTTTGCTAGCCCACCCGCTCAAGGGCCTCTGCCACCTCTCTATCGGCCAATCACGACCCACACTCTTTCTCCTCATGCGAACTCGACACCTCAATGCCTTGTCGCCATCGTGATAATGCCACGAGGCGGGCGAGGCCCAACCTTCCTGATCCTTCGCTTCCCTATCGTGAGGAGATTGCCGGTCGAAATTTACACTCAGTAGAGATTCGTGCAGGCTCCGGACGACAAAAGAATGCCGGCCCTCATTTCCTGCACATTCTTGAAAGCCCTTCCATCTCTTAGCTCGGGGTCAAGGAAAAGAATGCGCAAATCCACGATCGATGTCGTCGAGTCCTTCAATAGCCCAAGAAATCTATGGCTCCGCCTCTGAAATCCCTGACGCGAATTCTTCGGTAGTGACGTGACAACGACTCAGAGAGACGACAACGAAGCGCGTCTTGGGTGCATGCTCGGCCACGCCGAGACGATCTCCCGATTGTCCAAGCAGAAGATGACCTCTCGGACTACGGTTGTTTCATTATGGAAGAGCCACCTCAGGAAGACGATCCAGAATGACAAACACTGAGAAAGACTAGCACCTACGGTGCCTCTTTCTTTTATTAGTGATAGCTCAATTTCGGTGTTTTTGTCTATTTACTCTCTCGCACAATATATTTAGATTATGGGTACTTATGTTATGTGTTGGTTTCCACTGTACTAGGAAGCACCCCTCTTGCTACATGGTCTAGCTTCAGGATTGGTTTCCCCACGAGGCAGTCCCTTTTTTATTTTTTGAGCATCTTTCCCTGTCGAGATTGGCTAGCACGATAATTAAGGTGGGAATGTTTGAAATGTACTGATTGTATCTTTTTGTACTATATAATAGAAACTAGACAAATTTAGAAAAATAAAATAGAATAAAAAGAAAAAACATCTAGCTCCCTCATGGGGTTGCTAGCAAGAAATATGTGTCCGTTCTTGTACCCATTTTCTAACATAACTCATAGTTGAACTATCAAAGTGGGTGAGGGTCATTTTTCCCTCAATGCTACTCACTCTCCTTTGAGTCATGGGTTTGTCTAATGTTCACCCATCACGATTCATACATGCCCAAATCTTCCATGATCTTGTTTGCCTGCACCCACAATGGCGAAGATCATGCTCTAGTACCACTGTAATATTCCAGAATTGAAATTTACTACAGATAATAGATGCATGAACTAAGCTATAGCAAATAATTTTTTCTACATAGGCACCAGTCAATAAAACACAAGAAATAGGGTGAATAGCTAAGCCATTTTTATTAATGCGAGAGAACTAAGTACATCAAATAATAACGAAGATAGAACTCGAGCTTGCTACAACAAGCAAGGCAAGATCTCAAGTGAATATTGATGGTACCCAAATGTTTGAGATGGCTCTCCTACCAAATCGTCGTCCTCCCAAAAAAATTGTTCTTGCCACTAGAAAAGAAACTGTTGCTTTAGCCCTCCAAAGCTGCTCAACAATTATGAGAAATTAGCCACATGCACTACTCCACTAGCTCAACAAAACCTAGAAATATCTCATTGACCCAAGAGGTGAAATAATGGTCATAGAGTTGTTCTCGCCTCCCCTCCTCCAACAATTTCTACGTTGTTGGTTGTTGGATGAAACTAGGAAATGTCTACGCCCTCGAAGAAAGTGCTCGAGAAAAATTCTACTAAAATTAACCTCAGCCTCCTCTCACTAAACCCACAAAAACCCAGGAAAAGGGTTTGAGGTCCGAATCCACACGACCCCCAGATGATCCCCAAAAATTGCAAATTGCTCAATTTGGCCGGAAAATGCCTCACAATTTAGATACTATTGAA
The DNA here is from genome assembly GCA_034641835.2 of Pinus albicaulis. Classification (NCBI taxonomy): domain Eukaryota; kingdom Viridiplantae; phylum Streptophyta; class Pinopsida; order Pinales; family Pinaceae; genus Pinus; species Pinus albicaulis. Next base: position 146,485,028 of record CM076582.1, read on the forward strand.
TTAGGCCCAAATTTACCTCAATCAAATCCTCCCTAACTCTGTGAATTTCTCCCCTCAAATCACCAAGCAAATCCAACTCGAATGCTCCCCAAATTCTTAATCTTTGCAAATGCAGAGAAGTGCGACAGAAATCCACCATAGGCCTGGAATAGACACAAATTGGCCCTCGATGCAAATCCTCCCTAACTCTTGCGAATTTCTCCCTCAAATCACCAAAGCAATCCCAACTCGAATGCTCCCCAAATAATCTTTGCAAGTGCGAGAGAGAGTCGACAGTAAACTCACACGCATAGCCCCTGGAATAGACAAAATTGGTCCCTCTAAAATGCGACGTTCTCACCGCCAATCACCAAGGAAAGCTTATTATCCCTTGCGATAATTCTCTGCAGATTCTCCAGCCAAAACTCAGATGATTGCTAGCCTTCTCTCAACCCCTCACAAAAATTCCTCGCGCTCTTGGAGTAGCACGCCCACGGTGAAAGAAACTTATACGAAATAGCTCCTCAGCGATTAGAATCAACTCCCTAAATTCTCTCCTAGGGTGACACTCAAAGTTCACGAGAAGGAAGAGTTGGAAATTTTCGCTTGGAAATTCCTAGTGCTAAACAAGCATGATTGTCTTGGCTAAATGGCTCGAAGAGAACTAAGGGCTTGAATACGTAAAAACTGACCAAAAAGATAATCCACAAAATGAGTCCATCCTCCGTTTTCATAATTTCTCCTCATCGCCTCTAGACCCTAATATTATTTTTATTGAGTGGGGGGCATTTTCCATGAAGTCACTTTGCCACCATTTTAATAAAATAATAATTTGCCACTATTCTCGGTAAAATAATACTAGCCACCTTTCTCCAATAATATTTGCCCCTTTTTAATTAATATTACTAAAATTGGACGGAATTCCTTCATGACTCCCATGCTCACAAAATTGGGGATATTACACAAAAGTAGTAGAGCTTCACTTAGCCGAGAGCTCAAGATTTTTCATGTTTTAAATGAGGAGCTAGGAGATTCTTATATAGAAAAAATGAGAGTGTGAGAGCCTCAAAGTGGAAAACACGGTTAATTGATTTGATCCATGGCTTGATCCTCGGATTCGAATCATGGTTATTGCTACACAAATCCATATAAAATTTTTGATTTCCTTGATTAATAAGTTGGATGGACCAATCTTTGACTACTGAGTGCTTTTGGACCCTCTGCAATATCTTCAAAAATATTCTTCTTGAAATTCCTCATTCAATAACCACCTGGACCAAAAATTGATTTTCTTCGGAAAATTATTTTTCTTTCTAGCCCAATGATTTTTTGTGGGACTTTTTACTCACTTTGAAATGATTTTTTTCTCAACATTCAATTTGACCGTAGTTTGGAAAGTGCACATGCCCTTTTTAATTATTTTTTCACTGGGAGAAAAAAATTGTTTTCTCTCATTTTAATTTTTTGTCTAATTTCTAGCAAATTATTTTGTATCTTTGGCCGTAAAATTAAAATAATGCCTCTAGAGGGGTTTAGACATATTTTTTCATCTCAAAGTGTGTCTAGACAGAAAGTTTAGGAGTTGACGTATAATTTGAGTGCTCACACCCCTCAGAACTTCTATCGACAACACGTTTTACATCTTTACATGAAATATTACATAAAAATCCCATTTCAAAGAAATTTTGACAATAATTAATATGACCTCTAGACTCCAACTCAAATTTTTCGACACTTTACAAATGATCTAGTATGATAATTTTCATAGACTATATACATAAGACTTACCTAAGACCTTACCATCAAGCCCCACTCTAGCTTTTGGGGTATGTCGAGAAAAACTCCACCAATTATAAATGTTTAAAAACACAAATAATTGGTGGAGTAAAAACTCCCTAGAGTGAAACTCTTTGGTAAAAATCATAGGCTTTACCTGATGTTTTACATGGCTTAATAAACATACTAGAATCATTTTTTCACATAATGGCCCACATCGGTCACAAAATTTGGATTACATTACAATGACCAAAAGTTGCATGATAATGATGAAATTCCAGAGCCATGATGGCCTCCGCACTTTCCAGTACGCAAGGACGAAAGATAGAGTAGTCGACACCAAGAAGCCAACACAACCATTAAAGGAAAAGGAAAATATATATATATATATATATATATATATATATATATATATATATATATATTAGGTATTAAAATGCAGAAAAGAGAGTATATATATTAAAGATAAATAAATATATAAAAGAGGAAGAAGAAACGAATTATAAAAAATCAAAAATCAAACACAAAAACAATAATAATTGAAAACAAAAAGGGTGTTGTAGCCGTATGTACCAACATGGGCCATACGTGAACGTTCTGCTCTGATGCAAATCGTCCACCACTCGCAAGCATTCCTCGACCATTGTCCTCGCTAATGTGAACTCCCTTCTACTTGCCACTATAATTCCTTCCCACAGCACGATGTCGTGGACAATCACGTTCCTCACTTCATCCATCATTATACGCCACTATCCCAATTTTCTATCCACGATTCACTCGCTTTTGTGTGTTGTTCAAGTGGCTACACTATCGCAATTTGTGAGTCTCGCACAGGTCAAAGATAAACTTCTCAAGTGGCTACACCATCAATACAAGTCTCGCAGTGTGTTAGAGATAAACCCCAGCACTCGTCGTCTCGGGCAGCATGTCAATCGCAATTCATCGTGACCATGATACAATCTTTTTAAATTTGATTGGGAATCATACTATATAAAAGAAATATTAAAACATACAAAGGGTAAGGTCAACTTAATTAAAGGAAAAAAAGAGGTCCATAAAGTTCAAAGTATCAAAGATTAGTAAAGTTCAAATTATAAATAAAAAGGGATAATTAAAAATAACGCAATTTTCTTCCTTCTTCTGGTCACATCAGGGAATACACCCGCGTGTGTTCACCTGCGCTGCGCAAGCTAGGGTTTCGGGTGCCTTACAGTAGCCACGCCTGCTACGCCCATGCGCACATCCCTAGTTTCACTCCTCCGGTGGCTGGTGGAGTCTCTGAGGGCTACTCTGACGGATCCGCCTCCGAGTTTCGCCTTTCGAATCTTTGATTGCATCCGGGACGAAACGCCCTCCATCAGCGTTCCAACAGAAATTCATCAAGAAAATGGACTCGATCCCTTCAGTTTCCCTGCCTGAGGAGGATACCTGTAAAGCGGCTCTGAATCTGGCAGAAAGAGGCCTCATAGGCCAGTTTACGGGCTTATGGCCTTCCCCCAAATCCGTGGAGGAATGGACCCAAAGAAACTGGAAACCACTGATAAAAGACGGTGTCAAGAGCTATTTCGTGGGCAAAGGGTACTTTGTTTTTGTGTTTGAAAACTCGGAAGATAGAAGCTTAATATTCAGAAATGGCCCCTACTTCATGGGGCCGCAGGGCTTGTATTTAAACAAATGGACTCCAGATTTTGATCCCTCACAAGATGTCCCATCTGCTGTGCCGGTGTGGGTGAGACTCCCTCATCTGCCTCTTCATTGTTGGAATCAAAAATCGCTTCAGATCATCGGGAACGCGCTTGGCAAATACATAGATCAAGCAGTAAGAAAAGACCAATACTCATGCGCTCGAATCTGTGTAGAAGTGGATCTCGAAGAAGGATTGCCTGAAGCGATCAAGCTCACGGTCGCTGGTTGGACGCATGTCTAAGAGCTTGACTATGAACAGCTCCCCTTTAAATGTAGACATTGTCACAGACATGGACACTTTGCAAAGCACTGCAAAAAGAGAGCAGAGGAGCAATCTGACAAACATAACGGGGACCAATGGACCCTAGTCCAGAGATCAGCCCACGCAAAAAAAGATGCAGGAAAAGGCGCCACAACAGGAGCTAGGAATATCCCCATTCCTACCCAGGAAACGGAAGAAATCTCAAAAGGAACGGAAGGTGTACAGTTTGATCCATCGAACAATGCTCAGGAAAATGAGGACCAAGTAGAAGCCACTCCTTCAAGCAAAGAGGGAGGGGTTGCCATTCAGATTGAAGCTTCCCAAGGCAGCCCCTCCAACCCCACCTATGCAGAAGTCACAAAGAAAAAGGCAACTGAAAGCTCAGAGTCCTCAGAGGAAGAAATCTTTGAGCGTCCATTGAAAAGAGATGGAAGGAAATCTCGCAAAGAAAAAAGAGAAGAAGAAGCTGAAAGGCTCAAAACACAAGGAAGCCAGTCCACAATAGAAATGTCGATCGGAAGAAATACCAGGCCCAAGCCACCCAAGGCTGGTTCCACCCCGCTCTCAGGTAAATAATGAAGCTAGTCTCTTGGAATTGCAGAGGTATGGGGAACCATGCAAAAATAGAAGCAGTAAAGGACCTCTTGAAGTTGGAACCCACAGATATCCTCTTGCTCCAAGAGACAAAGATAGCAGGACAAGCTCTGCTAGAAATCAGCAAGTCAAAATGGAAAAAAAGCTCAGGCAAAGCGGTCAGTGCTCGGGGCTCTTCGGGAGGGCTGGCAACTCTTTGGACCGAAGACAAATACCAGCTGAACAAAATTCACGAGACCCAACACTAGATATTCACGGAATTAACCCATCTCGCAAGTAAGTTGACTATCTCTCTTGTCAATCTTTATGTCCCTGTCAATTATTCTGAAAAAAGAGATTGCTAGAACTCACTGGCAGCATTTCTAGAGCAAGAATCCCCCAAAAATATTATCCTTGTTGGGGATCTCAACATTGTTTTCAAAGTCAAAGAGAAAAGAGGAGGCTCCAATACCAAAGATCCCGTGGTTGCCGTAGTGGAAGAGCTCTCCCAGCAATGGGATCTGCTAGATTTCAATCCAGTTCAAGGACTATTCACCTGGTCAAATAATCGATCTGGGACAAAGCACATTTCGGCCCGTTTGGACCGCTTTCTAGTGCAAAGCTCACTCCTGATGAATAAGAAGATCATAATAAAAAAAATTCTACCCAAGCTGACCTCAGATCACAAGCCAATCCAGCTCAGTCTAGAAGACGAAGAGGATTTGGGTCCCATACCATTCCGCTTTTCTCCTCTATGGATCGAGAGAGAGGGCTTCTCAGAGACGGTGAAAGCAGCTTGGGCCTCCTCCTTCACAGGTTCTCCAAGCTACGTTTGGGAGCAAAAGCTGAAATCCACCAAAAAAGCATTGAAGGAATGGATTAAGAAACCAGCTCCCACCCCCTCCACCCAAAGAGTAGATGCAGTTCTGGCTCTGCACACCCTTCAAAATGACATGGAAAGCAAAAACATCAATGAAGCGCTGCTGGATATGGAAACAAAAGCACAAAGAGCAGCCTTTCAATCCTTCAGAAAAGAAGAAGAGTATTGGAGATTAAAGTCCAGAAGCTTGTGGCTAAAAGCTGGGGACCGCAATACCTCTTTCTTCCACCGTCAGTATCGAGCTAGATTGTCAAGGAATCATATAGCAGAAATAAAGACTTCGGAGGGCCAAATCTGCAAAGATTCCAACAAGTCAAAGAAGCAGCTGAAATACATTTCAAAAATCTATTCAGTTTGGAAACCCAAGGTGAAGAAGAGGAAGAAGCTGAATTTCTCACTCATATCCCTTCCCTCATCTCTCCGGAGGTCAACACTGATCTTTGCAAACCAGTAACTGAGGAAGAAATAATCAAAGTTATTTGGTCCATGGAATCAGACAAGGCCCCCGGACCTGACGGATTTACAATTCATTTCTACAAGGCATGCTGGGACATTATCAAATATGATCTTCAAAAAATGATTCAGGGATTCTTGAAAAAAGCTAAAGTAGGGGGTAGTACCAACTCAACCTATTTAGCTCTGATACCCAAAGACACCAATCCGGAAACTTTCGAAAGATTCAAGCCTATTTCGTTGTGTAATGCCTCCTACAAGATCTTGGCTAAACTGTTGGCTATCAGATTAAAGCCTTTGCTCCCACGGCTGATCTCTAGTTCTCAAGGAGGTTTCGTGGAAGGCAGGCACATTCTGGAAAATGTCATTCAAGTGCAGGAGACCATACACTCAAGCAAGCAGAGAAAAGAGAAAGGGATGCTAATTAAATTAGATATGGCGAATGCTTTTGACAGAGTCAACAGATCATTTCTTAGCAAAGTTTTGCTCTCCTTTGGCTTTTCTTCCCATTTTGTCAATCTCATAAAAGCCTGCACGGATAATCCGTGGATAGCCCCTCTCATTAATGGCAGGCCATCTAATTTATTTCAAGCTAGGAGAGGCATCAGGCAGGGATGCCCGCTCTCTCCCTTTCTATATATCTTAATGGTTGAAACTCTAAGTCGAAAACTGGAAGCAGAAAGAATGTCAGGCTCCCTCCCGGGCCTCAAACCTACCAGCAGTGTCAATCCTCTGAATCATGCTCTCTTTGCAGATGATTTTATTCTATTGGGAGGAGCTTCAATCAGAATAGCTAAGGCCTTTGATTCAGTCCTCAGAAACTACTGCAAAGTTTTGGGAGCTTTGGTTAATGAAAGAAAAAGCGAAGTTTTCAGCTGGAACACTGACCAACATGAGCTCAACAATATAGCTAATCTTCTTGGATTCAAAGGGCACTCCCAATGGGACAGGATCAAATATCTCGGGCTACCCATAATTTCTGGAGTGAACAAGAGGTCGCTTTGGAGCGACATTATCAGCAAATTCAAAACCAAAATATCTACATGGGGAGGATACTGGTTAACAAAAGGCGGTAAGGTCATATTGATAAAGTCTCAGCTGTCTGCCTTAACAATTTACCAAGCAGCATTCTTTCTCGCCCCTAGAAACGTAATGGATCAGATCTCCTCTCTCCTCAGAGACTTCCTTTGGCAAGGAGGGAGAGGCAACGAAAAGAAACAACATTTGGTCAACTGGGATCTTGTCAAAAAACCCATAGCTGAGGGAGGTCTGCAAATTCGTGACCCCTCCCTGGTCAATATTGCTCTCGGAAGTAAAATCTTGTGGAAGATGCTTCAAGAACCAACACATCCTGTCAGTGCTATTCTGAGATCAAAATACACAAATAAAGCTGCATTTAGAAACCTCCAGCTGAGCTACACTGCCAACAGCATGCTGTTGTGGAAACTCTGTTACAAGAGCAGCAAATACTTCAAACGTTACGTGTATAGGATTCCAAGGAACGGTAAACACACCCTTCTCTGGCAAGATCGAATAATGGGTCGAAATCCTCTAATCGACAATGAGGAGATTTCCGATTTGAGAAGCTGGCTCGAATCTTCCGGCGAACACAGCATTTTTGACATCTCGACATGGGATCAACGCGGCGAATGGGCCGGATGGGCTATCCACGACACCCCTGCCCGACTGCTACCACAACAAAACAGTCTGCTCGAATTGCTGGAAGATGCTGCACCGATACACTACTCCACGAAGGATCGATGGGGTTGGGGTCAAACTGGGGAGTATACAACAGTCGAAGGATATAGTGCGTTTCAAGCATCAAGGATCAGCAAGTATAATGCAACGTTCTGGAAAAACGTTTGGGAACTACTAGCACTCCCAAAAGTCAATTTTTTTTTTTTTTTTTTGGACGTTGGTACACAACAAGATATTAACCGGTGACAATCTGGCAAAAAGGAAATTTGCAGGTCCACACAGGTGCGTTCTTTGCAGGTGCAATGCTGAAACAGCTCAACACTTATTCGTTGACTGTCATTTTGTCAAGGAAGTCTGGGATCTCATGCTTCAGGAATTCCACATGAACTCTCCCTCTCAGACCTCTGTTTCGGATCTTTTTGCTGAATGGAGTCACCTATATCCATATCGAATCCCACACAAGTATTTCTGGCGCAAAGTTTGGAATGCCCTTCCCAAGTTCGTTTGCTGGCAGATATGGTTGGCTCGCAATCAGATGATTTTTAATGATCTGAATTACACACCGATGCAAGTTGCTGCAAAAGCCAGAACATTCCTCCTTGAAGCGGCCCAACAGCAGTACTACAAAGAGGATACAATGCTTTAGTCGGTAGAGAAGAGGTGGCTCGGTTCTCTTGAACCCCAACGCAGAAAGTATCTCCACCCTCCCCAAACAGCGCATCCAAACTGGAGAAAGAGAGAATCAGATGCATATTTTCAGCAATGGTGGAGAGCTCAAAAGATACACACAATTTTCTTCGATGGGGCGTCCAAAGGGAACCCCGGTGCCTCCGGTGCCGGAGGGATCATCTACACCCCAAATGGAGTTTCCCGGGACTCTTTCTACTGGGGCCTTGGACTGAAGTCCAATAATCAAGCGGAGCTTCTTAGCCTCCTCAAAGCCTGTCAAATAGCGAGAGAGAAAGGGATCAAAGATATACAGGTATTTGGAGACTCGGAGATTCTCATCAAAAAGCTGAACACTGAAGAGCAGTTCAGAAACGCAGGTCTCAACAGAATATTGGAAAGACTGAAAAGAGTCCTATTAGCCTTTGCTTCGTATAAATTTTATCATATCCTTAGAAGCTCAAATAGTGAAGCTGATTTGATGGCCAACAAAGGGAGCGCAATGACGAAAGGGCTGCTTTTTATAAACGAGGAAAGAACTGTAGAAATTCCTTGATAAAGACAAGACTCAAAAACAACTTTTGCTGGATAACTATGATGTAATTGGGGACGCTAAGACAAATTCCTACTCTTTCTCTTTCTCATAAATAAAAAAACATACCCGTTAAAGTTAAAAAAAAA